>SNQJ01S0089486.1:16130-33709 GCA_010110895.2 Picea sitchensis
CCATCGATACCATACAAATTGATTGGGTTCTAAATATAAAGAAGCAATTCGTACCTTTTGTGTATGTGGCAAATTATGTAGATCAAATAATTGCTCCATCTAAGGTATCCATGTAATTGGGTCCTTTCCATCAAACTTCCTCATATTGATCTTAGGAATGTGGTTGGTCTTCAACCCAAAGTTGGATTTTCTCCATTCTTGATTCACCTTCCTTGTGTCCTCATCATGAATTTCATGGGATACATTTTCACTTTCAGGCGTCCTCTCTATTAGGAAATTTTTCAATCCTTCCATGATCTCCCCTTTTAAACCCTCCACCATCTCTTGTAGTTCATCTTTTGTTACTTTCTTCTTTTGTAAATCATTTATGTCCCTATGCATTTCTTCACCTTCATCAAGAGTCCATGTAGGATTATCTAGTGGCTTATTTGGTGTAGAAGTTCCCTTTTTGGGTGGCATGTTGGCTAAGTATCACTTTTGAACCTTGATTTTGAGGTGGTTCTGCTAGACAATCTTTCTTTTGTTGTATCTCCAAAGTTTCGGCCCTTCTGGGTATGAAACTTTATTTTTTGTAGTTCTCTAACATTTCTTCTCTGCAATTCCATAGGTCTGATCAAAATTGGATGTGCCAAGTGGAATTTACGGTAACTTCCCCACAACTTGCTGATTTTTGGCCTTTCCAGGAGATCTCACTTGTATAGCATGCCCCACACAAACTAATTGATATAAAAATTTGAAAATTGTACTAGAAATACTACATACTATCCAATATCTAATACAACTAGTCTTGCTCAATTTGGATACTCTAAGAATAAGTTATGATTTTTTTACCTGGAGCACCTTCTTGAGACTACTCAATAGGACTAGTCAGATACCCTATCTTCCACAAGGTGTATCTACAAATGTAAGATGACCCAAAATATGCAATTTTTATCATAGATACCATACTAATTTCTATGAATATCCTCCATATTTCAGGGTCTGAAATGTTACAGAAATAGTTTTATAGAAAAAAATCTGCAATGACTCAGTTCAAGATGATTCTAGAACCCTATCTTTCATAGGTTGTATATCCTAACGCATAAGGCCTCAAGAGCTGAAATTTTAACCCAACGTACCTTGATCCATATGATAAATACCCTCCAAGCCATTCCTTCTGAAACATTGTAGAAAACAAGTTATAGCAAAATTTCCAATGTGTCTCAGATGTAGCAGCAAAACCCCAAGACCTTGAGCTCTGATACCATATGTTAGGAACCAAATATCAATATAGCATAGAAAAACCTTAGAATAAGTACTCAATGCATTTAAAAAGAGATAAATTTAGATAATAAGCCTCTTCGAGGGGGAAACCTCCTTATTCCCACATAAATGTACAATTACAAGATGATTCCAAATGAAAATGTCTCATTGGTATATATAGGAGACTAGGAGGTATAATTACAACTAATGGACTAAAGCCAACATAAATAAAATAAAATTACTAATGTAATATGCTCCAATTAAGGGGTAATGAGACATTATTTAGGGCTTAACAACTTTCCAATCTACTTCGGTGAAATGTACTTCAGAAGGTTGAAATATTGCAGAGGCTGGAAGTTGTGGACTTCCGAAGTTCTGAAGTAATGATAGTCATCCATATTATCGTGCAATTAAAACGTGACCATTGATATTGAAAAGTGATCAAGCACTCATTTGCTGTAGCACATGGTCACCACCTTTGGTCATATGGAATATATGTCCCAAAGAGGTTTCTATGCGAAATTTTACATAGAGTAAGAATTTTATCCCAGTCAATAAGGGATGTTGAACTAGATAGGATCTGGACTCTGTTCTGGTTTATCCAACACTTTCAATGGATTATGATGATAATCTGAAATCTTATATCTATTCAAACAAACATTTAAGAATTAAATAAAGAGGCATGGGATCGAGTTAAAAGAAATCCATCCATATTTGTGATCGATTTATGAAAAGCACTCTCACTGAATTAAAAAGCCTTCACGACAATATTTGAATACTAATAGAGATTATTGTTAATTTAAAATGAAGAGGTGTGATGGTCCAAACTAAGGGACACAATGATTCTCATCTCACACCAGTTGAAATATTATATAAACGAGAAGAAATGGTTAGAAGAAAGGACCTTTGTAGTCTAGATCAGAAGATCAAAACAGAAGCAGATTCCAAGAAGAAGAACTGATGATTCTTATTAAGTGAGGGTGGAAGGGAGGAGCACGAAAGGATTCATATAATTTACTAAGTAAAGTGTAAATAAAGGGATTTGGAGCTTCCTGGGATTGGTGCCAATAATGAACATTATAATGTTCAAGAATAAAATGAACGTTATAGATCAAGTCGAGAATTTCAAAGCTTAACTGGTAGAAAAAGGATATTCCCAATTCGAAGGAGTTGTCTTCAGTAAGATATTTTCCCTTGTTGCAAAATTAACTTTCATTAGAGTAATAATGTATCTGGCTGCAACATTTGATATGGAAATAGAATAGATGGATTTAAAGACATCATTCCTACATGGGGACCTTGAAGAATAAATCTACATGAAACATCCTAAAGGATTTGTAGTAAGGGGCAAGAAATATTTGGTGTGCAAATTGAAAAGATCCCTTTATGGTCTAAGGAAATCACCAAGGATGTGTTACTAAAATTTCGACACATACATACTTAGTTTGGGATTTGTGAGAAGTAAAGTTTATTATTGCATATATTCCAAAGAATAAGGTGGGTGTTTCATATATGTATCATTGTATGTTGAGGACATATTGCTAATTTGAAACAAAATAAACGTAATAAAGGAGGTGAAGAAGTAGCTATCCTGCAAGTTCAACATGAAGGATCTTGGTGCAACAAAATTCATTATGGGAATGGAGATCAAGAGAGATCGAGAAGCTAGAAATATTTGGTTGAACCAAAATAAGTATATTGAAACAATATTGAAATGATTCAACATGGAGGATTGGAAACCTATGAAGGTGTCAATTCATGTGGGATCAAGGATAATTGTTGAATAATGCAAAAGGACACAAGAGGAAATAGAGTACATGGAATGTGTTCCCTATGCAAGTGATTTTGGTAGTCTAATGTATGCAATGGTCTTCACTCAACCAGACATTTCCCATGCAGTGGGAGTGTTGAGTAGATACATGTCGGCACCTGGAAAAGAGAACTAGATAGTTTTCAAGAGAGTATTCAGGTATTTGTGTGGCACAAAATACTATGTTATATGCTATCAAGGAAAAACTGGAGGTGACAATGAATTAAATGCACATGGCTTTGTCGAGGCGGATGGAGATATGGATCATCAAAGGTTGACCAATGGATATGTGTTCAAGATGTTTGGTGGATAATAAACTAGATGAGAAAGGGATAGGTGTTCATAGCCTTGTCAAAAACAGAAGTTGAATACATGAAAACCACTCATGGAAGCAAATAAGTAGTATGGCTACAAAGTTTGTGTTTAGGAATTCAATTTGAGTAGAGATATATGAAGATAAGTTGTGATATTCGAAGTGAAATATTTTTGGAAAATAAGCTAGCTTATCATTCCAAGACTAAGCACATTGATGTACAATACCATTTCGTGAGAGGTATGGTGGAAAGCAACAAGGTGCTTGTTGTAAGGGATACTCGAGGATGGAGAAAGTAGACACACTGGAAAACATAGTAGACTCTTTGACCAAGTCTATGAGTGTTGTGAAGTTATCTTGGTGTAGAGAGGTGATGGGAATTGCCACCCTGGGTCTGTGAGCAAGAGTTCAAAAGCATATCGTTTTCAACAAAGAAAACAACAAGTGGGAGATTGTTGGGTTGTTATACTCTTTACAGTGAAATTCGAAGGTCAAGGTGGATCAACCAGGTAAAGTCAAAGTCAAAGAAATCGATAGAAATTTGAAGGTCATGGTGGATCAACTAGGTAAATTCGAAGTCAAAGAAATCAACAACAAGTCAAAGAGGTCAACCGACAAGAGGCCAACAGGAGGGCACATGGAAATCGAATAAAGACCGAATGGAGGTCGACTGGAAATTGACTGGTAAAATGACTTAGAGTCGACTGTAAAAAAATCTTGAGATTCACTCAATTTGTATCCAATGATATGTGAGGATATTTAATTGTTTTTGGGTGCCTTTACTTAGGGTTTTTCCTACTTTAAAGTTAATAAATAAGGCATGTTGTAATGTTGTAAAAGTTAATCTTTAGAGAAATCATTTTATAGGTTGATGGTAATGCAGATGTAAGATGAATTGACTACAGGGTTGTTCTTGTGTAAGGAAAAAATTTATGATGTTGATTGTGTCTTAGGTGTAGACCAAGGTTAGGCATGTAACATTTTATTATGAAGGAATAAGACAAGAAGAGAGAAAAATGCTCAAGGAATGTTTGTTTTCCCATTTGGGTTTCGAGGGTAAAATATTTGTGTACAGTGTGTTTGATTTGTCATTTACTTTATTGATTAAATATTTCTTCCTCTCTTATTCTATGTTTAGTGTGGAAGTGTTCCTCATTTCCTAACATTTAATACCCTTCCCTTTATTTGACATCATAGTGGGGTGCAACAATATATGGTAGAAAACAAGTCACTCATTGTCAAGATATTGATTAAAACAATATTGAGCACTAAATCAATGGTATTATTAAACACAATTCCTTTAGTTTGTTCAAACATTATTTTAAAAAATAGGTCTTCACCTCTCCACTCTTTTACTCCATTACCCCACCTATCTTTCAGCCTGATTTTTGTTCAGTTTCTTTTTCAATTGTATAATGAGTCATTTGTATTTGTTCTCACCCTTCCTTTGGCTTTGCATCATTTTCTTACTTTTTGGAAGGTTAATGCATGTTTTTATTTGAGTTAATAACACACATCATCATGAATTTATCACTAGTGGGTTGCTAGCAGGTTTGCCAAATCATTTGATGCAAAAAAACACAAATTGCAAGAATACACATGTTCTTGCAAACAACAGAAAAACACATTGTTTTATTATTCTAAATGTTCAAGATTTTTTAAAATTTTAAAAAATGTTGTGTTGTAACTTGCATGCATGTTCATGCTCATGGGAACTCAATTTCATGAGGTTTATGTAAATGTGGATGAACCTACTCAGATAATATCTAGCTAGAAAAAATACATACATAGTTTGCAGAGAAAAGAGAAAAGATGGAAACAAGAGAGTGAGAATCAAATAATTTTCATTAACCAAATGAATGAATGATAATTTACACATGATATACTATGTATAAATCAACTAATGAACATTAGAGGAGAAGAAAACGCACCAAAGTGGTGGTCTAGACTGATTTGGACACACGCCAACAGTTATGGGAGTAAACTACCACCTAGTCTGAGTTAAGTAGTCTCTCAGTCTTTAGTTAACTGACTGAAACAAAGTGAAGTGAGGAGGAGGTCAAGGAATCATGAGTAATACTCTATTTCGGTGATAATCCCAAGGAAAATGCACATTAGCAGGTGAGGATCCCAATGTTTCATGGTGATTAAACAAATGTGTCATTAATACTCCACTCAATTGATGAAACTGAAGTGTGAACTAAAGATAATATTCTCCTAAAATGTAGAAAAAGTAATATTCTCCCTAAACTATAGGATACTGAATAATGACTAATAAACATAGGGAAAACCTTAGGAAAAAAAAATCCTAGGTGTGTGTGAAGTATCTCCAACACCCCACCTGAACATCACTATGGTGAAAATAAAGAATGGGTCCTTCCAACACCCCTTTTGAACATCACTATGGTGAAAGAATGGGTCCTAGCAACTGTAAGTTTAAACCCATGAAGTAAAGCAATGCATATAGATTCTGTAAACATAATTTAATCAATGGCTCATACACGTAGTACAATAAAGATTTTATACTGAAACCCTCAACTGAAAACCTTTCTTATATTTCATTATATCAAATTTCACCCATTGGACCATACAATATATACAATGATTTTGGTATTGTAGATACCTAAAACCTAATCCCTTTAATCTGTGATTAATTTAGAAAACCTCTAAAGAGAGAAAATTTGTTAAAAATAGCAAAAATCGCTAAAAAAAATGTTGGGTGTTGCCCCACGTCAAGATGCTGCTGTGTAACTGTTGGGGAATATCACGTGTTCTCGGGACCCCCTATGCACATGAAACAAAGAGCTACTACAAGGATCAAGCCGATGCAATTGTTGAATTTGATGCACCCACAAATACGATGCAAAGAATATAACACATACCCAAATATCTCTCCCACTTTTGTTTACATCCAGGGGTCCAGGGGATTATGTGGTCAACAATCCAGGTAACAATGCCCATTGTTACCTACACCAGGAGAATTTTCTCGCTCACATAATTTCTTGTCAATGAATCTTCAATATTCTTCAAAGTGTCAACTTTTCCAACAACACCTCTTCCTAAAACCATGTCCCTCACAAAGTGATACCAAACATCAATATGCTTTATCTTAAAATGATAAGTTGGTTCTTTGCCGTGAATATTGCACTGTCACTATCACAATCTAATCTCACTTCTTGTTGTACCTCAACCCAATACCAACACAATCTTTGTAAATCCACCGCTTCCTTGCTTGCATGAGGGGATACCATGTATTCAGATTTTAGAAGTTGGGAGTGCCACTACAACTTGTCTTTTTCTCATCCATATGATTTCTCCTCCAACAGGGTTAAACACATACCCACTTCTAGATATTCTACGATCCAAATATCTAGCCTAGTCCGCATCAACAAATCCATGTATGTCCACCACACTGCCTAATCCCCGGTCTTCCTTGGTAGCACAATCCATAACCGTAGTCCAATGAAGATACCTCAAACCCCTCTCTACTATTGTCCAATGCTCCTTCCCGGTTTTGACATATACATGATCAAAACTCCCAATCGCATGTGTAATGCTCTGGTCTATACATACCACTGTACACATCAAACCTGCCAACGACCTATATTAGCGGAAGATGGGGCATGTCCCTCTTCTTCCTTCCCATGTCTTGGGACACTGATATGACATAAATTTACAATCTATAGGAATAGGAACCTTGATCTAGCTTACTTCCATGCATATTAAACCCAACTATCATCTCAACATATTTTCTCTTATTCAACCAGAGTTTCATGTTTGAACAATAATCTCTTGTAATCTCCATTCCTCGAATGAAGTTAGCATCGGGTCCCATGTCAAATTTGGAGGATAGTCATGATTTCAATTCCTCCATAGATCCACATGTTGTTTCTAATGAACAACATGTCATCAACATAACACACTACATAAATGAAGTGATTACCAACCCCGCTAGAATACATAGTGATCAGCCCCGCTTCACAAATCCCAATCCAAGGATGTATGTACCTAACTTTTGGTACCACGTCCTAGGTGAAGTTTTACACCATATAGTGATTTATTTAGCTTACAACCCAAATTTTCTTTCCCTTCTCACTACAAAGCCTTCTCGTTGCTTCATTTAGATTTCTTCTTCTAGGATCCCATGTAGGAATGTTGTTCTTCACATCCATCTATTCCACTTCAAGATCAAAGAAGAAGCAATAGATAAAATAAATCTATTAGAAGTTAACTTAGCAACAAGAGAAAAACTACCAAAGTCAATTCCCTCTACCTTGGAATAACCTTTGTCTACTAGTGGACGAAAGCTTTGTATTTCTCCACTTTCCTTCTACATTAAACTTCTTCAACAACCATTTGCTACCAACATATTTTATTCCAAATTAGAACTCAACTATATCCCATGCCTCATTCTTATCCAAGGCATCCATTTCTTCAACCATGGACTTCTTCCATATTAGTTTATTATCCTCTGAATTCGCTGCTTCCCTGGCAGTTATGGGATCATTATCAGTGATAGATAAAGAAAAAATTGGAATGAAAATCAAGTAGACTATACCTTTATGGTTGCCTACTTTCTTTCATTGATCTCCTTAATACTTGGGTATGATGTTCTTCTTCTTTCCATTCTTCATCCATTTGAGAATTAAATTCTGGTGATCATCCAACTCTAGCCTCATTTTCTCTCTCGTGTTCTTTCCGGCCTTGGTAGGAATTCTCGCTAGAACATCTTTACTTCTATGAAAGCATCTCGACCAGAACAGCCTCTTTGTTTCTAGGTTCCAAAGCTTATGTAACCTTTCACACCATATTTATAACCAATAATGCATACACTTTTCAACCTTTTTATCCAAATTTTACTCCTATTTTCTCCTTTGGAACATGTACATAAGCATCATAACCAAACACTCTAAGATGTTGAAGAGAGGTTTCCTTTCCAATCCATACCTCATGTGTGGATTTTACTCATCCAACACCCATGAGGGTGATCTACTGACTGTGTAGCATAAGCCACCCACTGGCATTTCGTAATTTGTCCTAAATTCCAAGACCACTAAGCAGCATGCTCCTTGTCTTTCCATCGCTATGTTCATCCTTTCTACAACTCCATTCCTCGTTGAGGAGTGTATGGAGTAGTCTCTACCTTACTATACCACACTTCTCATAGAATTATTCGACTATCGTAATTCTCCACCATTATCGGTTTTCAATACCTTTATTTTCTTCTCTCTCTCATGCTTGATTTTCTACCGTAGCCTTAAACTCTTTAAATCTATCAACAAATTATATTTCTTTTCTAAGAAAATAAATCCATGTGTTCTCGAGAAATCATCTATGAATGAAACATAATACATAGACTCTTACCTAGTGATGGAACATGCATAGGTCCAAACACATCAATGTATCAACTCTAAGATCCCCATTGCCTTTGTAGCACCATATGGGAATCTTACCGATTTTGTTTACCATATATGCACATTCACATAAATCAAAATCTAAAGTGAAATTAGCCATACCTTCAACAATACCTTTATTATGTAGTTTGAAGGCCCTTTTCTCCAATATGCCCTTTGATGCCATAACATGGTCTTCTTTTCTCGGGCAATATTGGTCTTGCCTCCTTCATTACTCTGCTCAGGAAAAACATAACTGTTACACCCATAAGTATAAGCTTCCCAACAACTTGGTACGTATTCCACACCAAACCCCTCATCACCACCATTTCTCCTCCTGCACTCATCTCAAGTGTTCTTTCCAAATACAATATTCACTCCCGCATCATCCAACTCTCACATAATATTAGGGTCGCTTACATTTGGAATGTGAAGAACCCCAAGGAGTGTTCTAACTGATTTTAGATGAATTTATCCTGAGATTTCACCACCATCATATTTTTCATATTCAAAGAACCACTTGCAGAGGAGTCATGTGGTATGATGCACTTGAATCGCATCTAATTATTACATCATGGTCTTCATGTGCACCAGACAGCCAGGTAAACATCACCTCCTTCTTCAGTGGAGGTTTTCATCTCTGTGGAAGAGGTACTATAAGATCCCTTTGGTTTTTCAACCTTCTTAGACTTGCAATCTTTCTTATAATGCCATGTTTTACCACACTTCCAACATTTCCTCAAATATTTTCCTGGAGACTTAGATCTACTTGTAGATTTAGATCTCCCCCCCGAAGAATTACCAGAATTCCTGTCTTTGGTATGACCTCTTACAAATAAATCATCTGTGCTATGACCATCCATGCTTTTCCACCTCATCTCTTCAGATAACAAGGATGTAACTACATCCTCATACTTCAATTTAGATTGAGTGGTACTACCTATTGCTACAACCAGATTATCCCAAGAGTCTGGAAAAGAACATAACAAAGTAATACACTTATCTTCTTTTGTAATCGTAATATTAATAGAGACAAGCTGACTTACCAAAGTATTAAAGGAATTCAGATGTTCTATCACAGAATCTCCATCTTCCATCTTAAAATGATACAACTTCTTTCGAAGAAACAACTTGTTTACCAGGGACTTTGATTGATACAAATTCCCCAACTTATCCCATAGTTCCTTGGCTGTAGATTCTCCTGAGACATTCAACAACACCAAATCTGCCAAGTAGAGTCAAATAGTACTCCTTGTTCTTATGTCCAACTTCTCCCAATCTTCCTTCGACATACCAGTAGGTGGTGTACTGGTAGTTTGCGTACTAGTAGGTTGTGTACTAGTAGCCTGTGCACTAGTAGACGGTGTACCAAGATCTGCAACGATCCATTGTTCTTTGTCTACAAGAAGGTCCTCCATCTTCAACTTTCATAGCTCAAATTTTTTACCGTTGAACTTCTCTATCTCGATTCTATAAGAGCTTGTCATTCCTCTTTCTGCACTCAAATCACCATTGCAAAAGCTCCCAGTAAACCTAGGTTTATCACAGACCCAAGATACAATTGATCTATCAAGACCGAGCCAAACCCTCAACAAAAAAGGCGTCCCTCTGAAGCCAAAAACGAGATCTGATACCACATGTAAATTTTAAGCCTGTGAAGTAAAGCAATGCATATAGATTCTTAAGAAAAATAGAATTTAATAAATGGCTCATACACATAGTACACAGAGATTTTATACCGGAAACCCTCAACCAGGAAAACCTTTCTTATATTAATTATATCGAATTTCACCATTCACCATACAATATATACAATTATTTTAGGTATTCTGTAGATACCAAAACCTGAATCCCTTAATCTAGGATTAATTTAGAAAACCACTAAAAATAGAAAAATCCGCTAAAAATAGCAAAAACTACCCAAAAAGAAAATTCGGGGCATTGCGCGTAACAAGGGGGGGAATGCCTGCCCCCCCCTGGGACCCCCCTATGAAAGCGCCTGATGCACATAACACAAAGAGAACTACTACGAGGGATTGTCAGATGCAGTTGTCGAATCTGATGCGCCCACACACACACATGCAAAGAATATAACACATACCCAACAACAACGAGGCTATATTAGGTACCTGGAAAACAAAATATGCACTAAAATAAAACAAGAAAGAGGGAACCCCCTCCCCCCTCAAAGTACAATGTATGTAAAAATAAGAACTGATGGTTTCTAGGAAATTGTGTCCTTCACTCCAAGACGACTACATAAAGAATGGAACTTATGCTCAATGAAGGTGTTGGTGAAGAGGAATGTAGTATGTTTTGTTGAAGGAAAAAACTACAGGTCAATGATCCCCTCATGTACTAAGTCTCAGATGTAGTGAATGTGGATCTTGATGTGCTTTTTCCATTGCCTCTGAACTAGATCTCTGCAAAACTTTAAAGTGCTCTGTTTTCACACCAGATGGCGATCGACCGATGAAATTGAATGCCCAACTCAGTGAAAAAAAATTGTAGCCACATACCCTGAATGATTATGTTAACTACCCCTTTGTACTCTTCCTCGGCTGAAGATAGAGAAATATTATCCTGTTTCTTTCTTGACCAACAGATGGGCCCAAAACCTAGACTAAGTGAGTAACTAGATGTGTAATTGTGATCAATTATATTTCCAACCCAATCAGAATCAGTGAAATCGATGAGGTCCAATGTAGAGTTTGCTACATAGTGAAACCAAAATATTATGGTTCCATGTTCATATCGAAGGATATGCTTTGCAGCCTTCCAATGTGGCTCATGTGACTCTTGCATGAACCTAGAGACTGCTCCAACTACATAGGAGAGGTATGGTATGGAGTGTGTGAGATACATCAAGCTCCCCACTAGTTGTATGTATAGTGGTTTGTCCACTAGTGGAGTGTACCCACCATCCTCAACTTTGACTCCTAATAGGAAAGGAGTCGGGGAAGACTTGCAGTCTGTCATGTGAAATATCTTGAGGAGATCTCGTGCATACTTGGCCTAAGACACTTTGATGTCTGATGCTTCCTGACTGATATTGAGATCAAGGAAGAAATGTAATGGACCCATGTTTGTCATCAGGAACCTATCTTCTTTGGAGCTTCATCCATATTTACATGGTATCAAAGAAAAGAGAAAAGATGGAATAGAGAGAGTGAGAATCAAAGAATTTTCATTAACCAAATGAATGAATGATAATTTACACATTATATGCTCGATATAACTCAACTAATCCACAATGGAGGAGAATCCAATGTTCCATAGTGGTGTTCTAGAGTGATCTGGACACACGCCGATAGTTACATGAGTAAACTACCACCTAGTAAGAGTTAACTAGTCTCTTAGTCTTCAGTTAACTGACTGAAACAGAGTGAAGTGAGGAGGAGATCAAGGAATCATGAGTAATGCACACTCTGATGATAATCCCAAGGACAATGTGCATTAGCAGGTGATGATCCCAATGTTTAGTGGTGATGAAACCAATGTGTCATTAATACTCCACTCAACTGATCAAACTGAAGTGTGAATTGAAGAGAATATTCTCCTAGAATGTAGGAAAAGAAATATTCTCCCTAAACTATAGGAGATTGAATAATGACTAATAAACATAGGGAAAGCATTAGGAAAAATAAATCTTAGGTGTGTGTGAAGCATATCCAATAGGTTACTTCCAATTGATCATCATTGTTGAGTTCATTTTTAAATCATGCAAGTTTGCGCCTCCAATTCTCATCATCACGGGATTATGGGAAATTATCACTACAGGTAGTAAAATAAATCAGATTAACACCTACATTCATCTCATCACTTTCAACAGATGTAGTTAGAATGAGATCGTTTCTCCCCAATATCATTGGAAACTAAACAGAACAAAGCCACAGGGGATCGATTTGTTTGAATCTGTTCCAGAAATTAGAGATGTGTTCGTCATGGAAAAGTGGTCTAATTTTATCTTCACCTTTGAAGGACACAAAAAAAAATTGGCCCTGCTCTTTGTAAAAACAAATTATGGGCTCCAAACCCAACTCAGGGACACCTATATCCATATCACAGATCATTTCATTGGGGCAGCCTATGCTCTCCCAGTCTACAGGGAAAGATGGTTCAAAAAAGGAAAATTTTCGCCAGAGCTCTGCAAAATATTCTTGGTATCAAAACACCAAAACCCCAACTAGAGCCAAGGTATTTCCATCATGTGGATAAAATATGAATGGCGAGGAGTCCTCACCATAGTCCAAAGATACATCAAAGGTGAGGGTTGTTTCTCCATTGTTCCCTTTTATCACCTTCATTTTCTCATGCAACTAAGTGGGGAAAAATAATTAAACATGCATTTTTACTTGCTCAAAAATTTAACAAAAATGTCTAGAAGGGTCCAGAGCCACCCTGAATCCTCTCACAGGATTTATATCACCAGGGTTTGATAAATATCTTGGTCCTCTTTTCTTTGGATGAAATAGAGATTCCCTAGGAATATGTTTTGCAATCTATAAGGTTACAAGAACATGAACAACAAGCTAACCCATAGTATGAAGAGACAAAGGACGAAGATAACCCATAAATGAGGGTTTCCCCTTAACATGGTTTCTCTTCAAGGGATACCCAAAAAATAGAGAATAATAAAGTTGCATCCAAAAACAGGGGTACCAGATCCAAAAGGACCAAATTAGTTACCCCAATGAAGGAGGAAACCCCTTGAATGCAGATAATATCATCTACAACAAAAAAAGAGGGAATGAGGGTAGAAAAATTTGTAGCAGACAACAAGAGGAATAGGATAATCCATAGGGCCAATTGTCACCCAAGAAATCTGAATATGAGTTTGTGAAAACCAACTTGCAACATGACAAAACCCTCATGACAAAAAAAAAGGAAGCAAACGAAGACTAAACAACATAGTCCTGAGATTGTTGTTGTAGATTTTGTTCGTGTAGAAACCTAGATGAAGGAATCCCCTGAAGCTAAATAGAATAGAAAAAGGAAAGGGAACCAGGATCCTGAAATTCTTAGTAATCTTAACAGAAAAGATAGGAACACCAATTAGTTAAGGTTAAATTCTCAATAACTTTTTAATCCATCTTTGAAATCCCCCAAATAATTGAAGATGAAGACACTAAAGAGGACATATATAGATTTGCTACTATGGAAGAGATGGTTGTCCACACATTGAAAAATATGATTAGGGATAAAGAAAAGATGAAATACATTAAAGGCAAAATTTCAGGGATAAAATATGCAATTTTTAAGACAGATTACCCTACAGACTCAGCTTTAGAACAAAAGCTAGTGAACCTTGGCCCAGATCCCAAGCAGGACTCTGATGGCATTACCCAAAAAGTAGATTTAGTTGCTGAGAAAATTTCATATGACACCAAACTTGAAATCAAAGAAAAGACATCGGAAATGTAAGGATATGAGAAAGAGACACTGGGAAAAATTTATGAGATGGCACACAGATATGAGATGAGGTCAAGAGAAACCAAGTTGTCTACTGACCTCAACAAATATTCCATAAACAAGGAACATGGAATGAAGGATAAAAATAAAGTGAAGGTCTTGATTAAACCAAAGGTCGAAGCTGAAATAGGTGTAGATGAAAACCACCAAGTACAAAATATGAAGCAACAAATTCAAACCTTATAGAAACAAAAGAAATATCTGGAAATGCAGCATGCTAAGCCACAAAAGAAGTACCACAAGCTGTAGAGGAATCATTAGAAAACATAATTTTTCTTGAAAGAGATAATATGAAGAAGACTGTTGATGTCAAATGAGAAAGGGTTAGATACTAATGCTAGTTGATCCACCTATGATCTAGTTTGTCTCCAACTAGAGTGCACATTAGTATTCATGCACAATCATTTTCCAATTACAACTTTCGAATATTTTTTGTTAAGAGTTGTTCTAAACTAGTTACCAATAGTAGTGATAGTTTCACTTAAAGAAGTTTAGTTGTTTTAGTTCAAGACATTAATTCCAAGTGTAATAATTGGTCATTTTTGTTTGATATGGACCATATTTTTTTTGTTAAGGTCGAGTTTAAAGTAAGTCATGACTAATATTCCCAATTAAATACACTCAAGTCAAAGAGATGTTTTAAAGTTGTAATAGTAGAAATAGTAGAACAATTATATTGAGCAAATGTATGTAGAAAATGATGTTGTAGATTATTTTTTTGTACTATTTAATGAATCTAATATTTATCCTAGTCACCTAACATAGCAGGACTCTAAAATTTCATAGTTTTCAAATTAGTTTGACGATAATGTGAAGGAATAAGAAATCTTTCAAAGTCAGCCCCAAAAGAAGTATGATTTGAGGCCTAGTCCAAGGGGCCAAAAACAAATGACCATGTTCATAAAAAAAATCTTATCTTCCTTGCGAGAGAGCAAGGTCCAAACAATGATACATCAAACAAAACTGGTCAGCCACAACCATCTAAACCTGCTTCCCCACAATGTTAGAAAAACATGATTGTGTAGAAATAAATTAAAACAAATGTTGAAATAAAACATAAAACACAGTACAATAGAGACACATGTATATGTGGTTCACCTAGTGTCGACTACATCCACAGGAGGAGAATTTCTAGGTCCTTCCCTTTTGTTATCCACCAAATGAGGGATACAACCTACAACAAACCCGATGTAACTTCTCTTCTTTCTCTCATGTCCTCTCTCATAATACAATATTCACAATGATACATGATCCAAGAATACAATTTCCTCATAAAAAGGGTTTGTTAGGAAAAAAATAACATAACTTAATGAGTGGATCTGTGACCTTATAATGAACAATCCATATTTACTGTAAAATTACAATATACATTTACAAGACAATTTTTTCCTTAAGGGGCTTTGGACCCTACAAGGAGAGAAAGCCCCTGTCTTGACCCCCATGTGGAGGGTATGCGGTAATATAGAGGTGTAATTTCTTCATGGGGTATAAACATTGTTACAAATTATTTTGGTCATCTTAGTAATCCATTGACAACATGTGTCCATGTTCCCAAAATATCCTTTCTTCATGAGGAGAGTGAATGGATTTATCTTCTGAAAAACCCTATTAAGAAAGATTAAATTAGGAGTTACCATAAGCGAAGTGCGATGAGTGGATTCTGATAGTCTCACTCTTCCTAAAACTAGTTTGTGATGTCTCCATGGACTGTTTTATAGCTGGGGTGGGATGATGTCAAAAGGCTAAGAAAAGGTCGAGCTTCACGAAATTTCTATAAGGGGATTTTCTAGAAGATGAGGTGAAGCGTCTGTATGGATTGGGATGATAATCACTTCTCTCTCTGATTTGGTAGGATCATCCTAATATCTTTAACAATCTCTCTCTCCTATATAAAGAGGATCTCTCATGGAAAATTTTAATCTCTTTAACCATCTCTCTCTCCCTTATATAAAGAGGGATCTCTCATGGAAAATTTTAATCACATAAGGTTGATGCAAGCAATTTATTATTGAATAAGCTAAGAATTGGATGAGGAATTCTACTTCAGTTCATACTTGAGGGATTCATATCAATTTATCAAGTCATAGTGGATCTTATTCATTCAAGGTCGGAGAAAGTGTGTGTTGAAGAAAAGGGTCATTGGAAGGGGACCTTGCAACATCAAGGATTTAGTTGTAATCTACACTTTCATTATTATATAATACAGTGATATGTTTCTTTCCCATAAAACTCATCTCATTTTATTGTATGATTCCTTGATCACATACATATGTTCTCTTTGAGTATATTATTGCTTTGACTTTGGTTGGCTTGTGTTCCCTCACAGATTCAATATCACAGGAGCACTATAGTGGATCTAGGATGACAATGGAAAGAGGAAGTGATATTTAAATGGTATGTTTCCCATATATTGCTAGATAGTAAACTCAATTATTAGAGCTTAGGGAAAGCGTCATGTTTTGTTCTATTTTGTTCTAGAGCTAGGTGGATCTAGGGAGATCTGTTTATGTCTGAATTTACCAATAAGTCCCATAACAAAATTGGTGACCATACTAGGGATACAAACTCCTTTTGATTTTTTTCTTCCCATTTTACTTTATCCTACCTTCTTATGATCAATTTCATTCTTTGAGTCTGTGGGTGATCCATTTAGACTCTCTAGGTTTAGAAGTTCCTTTGGATTTTTTGTCTTTCTTCCAAATTTTTCAAATTTAGAGAGATCGTCACACTATAACTCATTGTCAACCTGTGACGACCCTGAGATGTCCCTCTCTACTTAGCCAATCCAGTGCGACGACGTTGCACCATGCTCTTCCAGTAGCCTATGACGATCCTTGCTCATCGCACTATGTCCCATACCTAGCCTGCGACGACTCCTGTATATTTTGATGGAGTGAGTCATATTGTCTTTTACCACCTATATTTTCCTTAGTATCCTGGGGTGAACTTCCTATGCCCATGATTTATTGATTTCTGAGTTTAAATATTGTTTGTGATTGGTTTTCAGTGATTGAAATTTTTTCTTTTCATTTTGCAATTTTTTTACTTTTACTCATTGTCACAAGGATATAATCTCAAATCCTGATCTAAGTGCTTGTTTGACAAAGGGTATTTGGTTTGTTCTGAGTTTTGTGATCATTTTGTTTGTCATATTGTTTGTTGATTAAGAAACACTTTTTTCTTTCTTATGTCAAGAGTTTTTCTTGTCTTTTTCATTTTTGTCTACATTACGAATTTGATTTGGGAATTGTGTTGAGAATGTCTTGATTTTCCTGGATTACATTTTCCTTCTGTTATCACATCTATGATTTTTTCTTGGAAAGGAAGAATTGAATTCATTTATTCTTTT
>SNQJ01S0089487.1:0-15198 GCA_010110895.2 Picea sitchensis
CCAGGGGAAGTACATGGTCAAAACCTTAAAGAGATTCGACATGCTAGAATGCAAGTCCATGAATACACCCATGGAAGCGAAGCTGAAGCTGCTGGTTGATACTTCATCAGATTTGATAGATGCCACTCTGTACAGACAGATTATTGGATCGCTGATGTACCTGACGAACACCAGACCAAACATCTATTTTGAAATGAACACCTTGAGTCAGTTTATGGTAGATCCCAGACGTGTTCATGTAGTGGCTACAAAACATGTGATGAGGTACCTTAAAGGTACAATGGATTATGGTCTCAGCTATGATGGAGATCATGACTTCACACTGAGTGGATATACTGATGCATATTGGGCAGGAAGCATTGCTGACAGAAAAATCACTTTCGGATGCTATTTCAGTTTGGGATCAGCTATGATCTTGTGGCAGAGTAGGGAGCAATCCAGTATTGCTCTCAGCACAGTGGAAGCAGAGTACATTGCCGCATGTTCTGCTAGCTGCGAAGCTATATGGCTTCGAAAGTTGTTGACATGCCTATTTGATTTGGAGATGAGAGAAACTGCGATTCTATGTGACAATCAAAGTTGTATTAAAATGACAGAGAATCCTGTGTTCCACGATAGGTCGAAGCACATAGAGATCTGCTATCATTTAATCTACGACATGGTACAGAGAGGAGCCGTGAAGCTCCAGTACATTAGCACAAATGAACAGGTTGTTGATGTGATGACTAAGCCTCTATCTCATGTAAAGTTTGAACATTTTTGAGATAAGCTTGGTATTGTCCGAAAGGACCTTCCCTAAAAGGGGGAGTAGATGTATTCCTTGCTTCTGACCTCGCTGTTAGACGTAAAGCAAGATGAGTCATGTTGTTGACCTCGCTGTTAGACGTAAAGCAAGATGAGTCATGCTTCTGACCTTGTTGTTAGACGTAAAGCATGATGCTGTGTGATCCTTGCTTCTGAACTCGTTGTTAGACGTAAAGCAAGATGAGTTATGCTTCTGACCTCGTTGTTAGACGTAAAGCATAACGCCGTTGATTCCTTTCTTGTGACCTAGTTGTTAGACTTAAAGCAAGATGAGTCATGCTTCTGACCTTGCTGTTAGACATAAAGCATAACGCTGTGTGATCCTTGATTCTGACCTCGTTGTTAGACGTAAAGCAAGATGAGTTATGCTTCTGACCTAGTTGTTAGACGTAAAGCATAACGCCACTGATTCCTTGCTTCTCACCTAGTTGTTAGACGTAAAGCAAGATGATTCCTCGCTTCTGACCTTGTTGTTAGATGTAAAGCGATATGTTGATGTGTTCCTTGCTTCTGACCTCGTTGTTAGATGTAAAGCAAGATGAGTCATGCTTCTGACCTAGTTGTTAGACGTAAAGCATGAGGTTGTGATTCCTCGCTTCTGACCTAGTTGTTAGACGTAAAGTGAGATGATGATATTACTTGCTTCTGACCTAGTTGTTAGATGCAAAGCAAGATGTGACTGACACTGAGCTACCAGCTTAACCACTATGACATTGAGCTAGTGTAGTACTATGATGTGCCAGCCTAGTGTTGTGATGAGGTATCATTTTTTACTGATACATATTTTATGCAGATGATTATAGCATTCTTTCAAGAATGATGATGTTGCTGATGAAGAAAACTTCTGATGACTCGTAAATGTGCTAGACAATGTTTAAAGATGATATTAACGATATTGTCCTCCAGATGCCACTGATGATGCAGACCTCTCTCACCTGATGATGCTAATTGATGATGCAGACCTCTCTCACCTGATTACGAAGAATACCCTCTTGTTAAGGGGAGTGTTGGAAATAATGTAACTGCGAAGAGCATTCTTATTATTATTTTGTTATTGGATTTAAACTCACTGTGGATTGAATCACAAGTCATTATTATTATTGGATTAAATCCCCATTGAGGATTAATCATGTCATTGGCTATTATTGTTGTTATTGGATTAATCCCATTGAGGACATCCTGTCGGTAATTGTATAAAAACCAAATCCCCTTTGTGGATTGGTCATCGGACAATTACAAAGTGCAGAATACAGTCGGCCCCAACAATTGGCAATGGAAGACCCAGAATTAATTAGCAGGGTTTACCCACCCAGAGTGAGAGGTCGGCCTTTGCCATATGGTGACCTTCACACGTGCCAGGTTGATATAAATAAGAGGCTAGCGCCTACCCCTTACACACAACTCACTTGTTCATTCTCTCATGAGGCAAGTTGTACTACAAGTTGGAGAGAGGAGAAGAAGAGTGGTGCATCCTTGGGGATGGACTTTCTGTATTATTTGAGTTATCTCTCTGAACATTGTATGCTTTTCATTTATGATAAGGAAGTTTTGCTGTTTTTCTTCCCAGAGGGTTTCCAGGATAAATAAGCTGTACCCTGTGAATGTGTATTTCAGTGATCTTGTTCCTATTATGCTCTTGGAAATGCAAAGAACTATAATAATGGCATAAACATTAACATGGGTTGTCTGTAGATCCAACCTGAAGGGAAGCACACTTGGTAAGAGGGAAAACGTCACTGTTACCATACCCCAAAATTAGTGTTTTGCAAAGTGGGAGTATTTTTAGCTCCCTAACTTCCTAGAAAGCTACGCCCTCCCCAAGGATCATTTTGGCACTTAGAGGGCACCTTTCAGTGGCTAGATTCTCAGGAAAGTGGAACCCTAGTTTCACAAAGTACCAGAAAACCAGAAACCAGAGTACCAGAAGTACCAGAGTACCCAGAAGTACCAGAAACGAGAAGCACCGGTCCAAAAAATCCACAGATCAGATTTGAAGGGTAAAGTTGGATTTCTGAAATTCCGACTGCACCAGCGAACTCGCCTCAGCTCCAGTGCATCTATCCCCTGGATATGAATTTGCAATTTGAAGTTGAAAATTAGGGTTTCCTCATAAACCTCTAAGTTGCAGTTGCAATTGTAGCCTCAGAACCAGCTACAGTTGTAGCAGTTCAGTTGCATTTGCAGTCGTAGAACAAGTTGCAATCACCTTGAAGTTTTTGGTAATAATTACCAAGTTGCTACTAGATGGAGCCACTACCTTCAAATGCTATCTGAGGTATGTACTCATATGGTTAATGGTTAAACCCTGTTAACATTTGCAGGAGAAGGATCTTTGCTTAGGATCCAGAAGGATCTCAAGATCCAACACATCTGAGAATGGATGCAACCCAGGTGTGATTATTCTAATATGCATCTATCTGTTATAAAATTATCTTGATCAATGTTGCATGTTGAAGCTATGATCAAATCATTAGAAGTTGGACTGAAGTTGATCATAGAGCTTATCCTTAACCTAACCTTCTGTCAAGATAGTACATTGTCTTAGTAAAACAGACAGGTTGAAGAAAATACTCATCACTTGAGTGAAGGAGACCTGAAGAAAAGAAAGCATTCACTCTTGAGGACAAGGTCTATGGTTTGATTAAT
Organism: Picea sitchensis; assembly: GCA_010110895.2. Lineage (NCBI taxonomy): Eukaryota > Viridiplantae > Streptophyta > Pinopsida > Pinales > Pinaceae > Picea > Picea sitchensis. Next base: position 3,451 of record SNQJ01S0089487.1, read on the forward strand.
CAAGATTCAAAGGTACACATGACAAGTTAATGACTTTACTTGAGATAGCAATCATCGTATAGTATTATATTTCGATAACATGTGAGAATACTTTATCCCATATGACTAACACCTCCTCCAGGAAAAAACCTCGTGTTAGTTCTAGGTTGCCATGGAAGAATGTTCGGTCACAACACTAAGAGAGTGTTGACCCCATTTCGTGATTGTATTCTTTACCTTATAAAATCTGCTAAATTATAAGTAATAAGCTCTAAAGGAGCTACTCAGATGATTGTTCGGGCTATTGATTTATATTATCAAGAAGGATATTATTCTTGTTTCTTTGTTGTTTTGTTGACCTTTGCTCTAGGTCACATGAGGAAACTATAGCTAAGGTTGCGTAAGGCAACGCTAAAGAAGAAATCATAAATGAGGAAATCATCGAAGAAGAAGGTGGGTCACCGTAGTTTCACGACCCACACTATTGAAGAATCCATGTGAACTCTAGAAGATTAGCTCACATCAACTACAAGTTACGCCACCTACATATGCAAAGTCATGTGTCTACTGTGAACTGTACAGGACCAGTTAGTTGCGCAGATGCAATGGATTTCAAAGGAAGAACATCAAGAACCCGCTTTTGAAGAGGGACAAGAAGGCGTATGGAGTCCTAGAACTCATTCATTCTCGATGTATGTGGCTCAATGCCATCATCCTCCATTAGTGGTGCAGGTATACTATGTATCATTCATTGATGATTATTCCTGTAAGACCTCGGATGTATTTCTTAAAATATAAAGATGAAGAATTCAAGAATTCCGAAAGGAATTCGAAGCCATGATAGAGAATGGTGTCTCATATCCTAGCTTCACCTCATACCTTGTATTTATATGTGAGGATGGTGTCTCATATGTACACACTCACTCACTCATCTAGTGTGGATATCTTAAAGGCAATTGTACAGGAAGAACTGGGAAGGAGAAGTGAGGCACATGCTTGGTATTGGTATGTCTTTGTGTTTTGGTCTTAGTCTTGGCATTGTAATAGAAATCTATTATTGAGGAAGTGTTTTTTGGTTTTCTCCCCATGAGGGTTTCCCAAGATTAAAATGTTGTGTACCTTGTTATTGTGTTTCTTTCAGTGATCCTCTTTATGCCGTTGTTTTGTAAATGCATTGAATGCTCATGAAATTTGGAACTAACGAATAACAACACTAAAAACTATCAATGTCAATATCATTTAAGAGATGGCCTTGAATAGCCACTTGGATCAACATTTTATTGCATGAGAGGATAGATATGCATAGTATGAAAAAATAGCTACAAAATAAGGCTATGATAGACCCTTGCACCAAACCAATCAAACAAGAGTCCATGCGAAAAACCAAACATTGGTAAGTTAATATGATTGAGAATAGAATATATCACCTTATGGAGATGGATGAACATTATGCCTCATACATTAATGCTTGAACAAAATTAGATGTACGTATGTCAAACTTAGAATCCCAACTAAATTAGTTACAAGCTGAAATTTGAGATTTTCTCTTGTGAGTTTGCTCCTCTAACTTATCTATCATATTAAGAATTTTGAATAAAATTGAAACATTTTTCAACAAAAAAACCTAGAAAGACTTGGATATGATAATAGGTTCACTTGAATATGTTTAGAGAAATATGTAAATTCAAAAAGTAGTGAATCAATTGTGATACCTAGAGATTAAAAGAGTAGTTGAAAGTTATTTCTTACTCTTTTGTTCGCATTTAGTTACTTTACCTATAATTGTCTATCCAAAGTTCAATAAAAATATTTACAACAAGTTTCTAAAAAATAATACAAAAACAAATGAAAAACTGATATCAATATTGCTCAATTTATGATAAAGATTTATAATAAAAGCAATATGAACATACATAGCAAACTTTTCCTCAAACCACATGCCTCAAACCACCACACAAGACTTCATACATTACCTTTGAGTAGGATACAGTGCCATAGGATATTTTTGATACTAGGTACATGAGTCTTTGATACATAAACATAATTAAAGGAGGAAACTTAGGCCTTACACCATAAAGGAATCTTCTAAGCATCAAGGTTAAAAAAATAACATTTGATCCACCACATGCAACCTCTTAAGCAAAGCATTTCCCTTCGAGTGAATATATTGAGGATATTATGAAGTTTTTAAAACCAGGTATGGGTCTCGAGGTCTTGAATATGGTTGGGGGGGGGGGAACCCAGGTCTTATGTCATAAATGAATATTATAGAAATCAAGACCCAAGAAAAACACATGACCTTCGAGGGGATATTTTACCTCCAAGTGGAGTTATGTGCACCATTAAATTTTCGAGCACAAGTTATGGGTCAAGGGATCCTCAACATTGTTGCAAGAGGAAACCTAGGCTTTAAGCCTTCGAAGAAGATTTCATGCATCTAGGCCAAGAACAACACTTTAAACTCACACACTTAACCTTCCAAGTGTATCATTTTCCTCTTAGTGGGCATATTGGCACCATTAGAGATTTTAGAGAAGTAGGTATTCGTCTAAAGACTTGGACCAAGGTCAAATCATGAAACTTTCTAATTAGGCCTAAGAAGTACCTTATAGGAATAAAGAGACATCAATGAGTCCTCAAACCACAAAAAATGATCTCTCGATGGGATATTTTCCTTCAAGTTGCAATATGGACACCATTAGAAGAAGCTCTTTGATCTCCAAGTGTGGGTCATGTAGTGTTAGACATGGTCGAGGGAGGTAAAATTTAACCTTAGGGCCTAAAGTAAGATTTCAGGCATATAAATCCAAGAACAACACCTTGAACCACTAAATTCGACATCTTGAGATTATTATCTCCCTCTTACTTGGGATATGGGAACCATTAGAAGTTTTTTGAGCTCTAGAATCGAAATGTGGTTGCCTGACCATGGTTAGGGGAGGAAACTCAGGCCTCATGCCCTAAAGGTAGCTTGTAACGTTGAAGGGACATGAATGGGGACTTAAAACTCCACATAAGACCTTTCCATGGGATATTTGGCCTTTAAGAGAGGATAGGTGCTATGTCATAAGGTTTTTAGCACTAGATTCGGGTCACGATGCATTGAACATGGTTGGGGGAGGAAACCCCGGACTAGGCCCCAAAGACTATTCCCATGCATATAGCCAAGAATACCCTCAAGTAACCAGACATGATCTCTCGAAGGTATCCTTGGCCTTGAAGTGGGGACATGGACACCATTAGGAGATTTTAAGCACTAGGTACGATTTTCTAGGCATTAAACATGATTAATTGAAGAAACTTAGCATTAGCCTCTAGATAAAACTTCTAGGGCTCAAGGTTCATGATTGACACCTCAAACCACCCTAGATGACCTCTCAAGGGGATATTTTTACTTCAAATGGGGATATTAGAATCATTAGGATATTTTGATCATTGTGTATGGGTCTTGGTTCCTTTGAAAAGATCAAGGGAGGAAATCCAAGCCTTAGATCCTAAAGGAATACTTTAGGCATCTAAGGCCAAGAATGATAGGTTGAACCACCACAAAGGACCTTTCTGCATCCTTGGTCTTGATAAGGATAGTCAACATTATGAGGTTTGAACATTAATAATAAGTCTATAGACCCTAGAAATGGTGAGGGGAACAAACCCAAGAGTTAGGCCCTAAAGGAAGCTTATATACTTATACGACCAAGAATAACGCCTTAAACACCACAAATGACCTCTCGAAGACATATTATTTTCCTCTACCTGTATATATGTACCATTATCACTCTTGGAGCATTATGTATGGGTGTCATAACCTAAACATGGTGAGGGAGGAACATGAACCCAGGCCATAAAGGAAGCTTGTAGCCATCCAAGGCCAAGAAGTATGCCTCAAAAAACCACACATGTCCTTGAAGGTATCCTTGGCCCATGATTGTGGTTGTCGGGCTCCATTAGGGTGGTTTTGAGAAGAAGGCCCCAGTCCCTACAAATGATCTAGGCATGAATTCAATGCCTTAGGATCTCTAAAGGAAGATTTAATGAATCTAAATCCATGAACAATGATTTGAAGCACCACACATAGCCTCTTGAAGGTATCCCCAGAATTTGATAAAGGATATTAGTGCCTCTTTTAAGGTTTTGATCATTAGGTATGGGTCTCATGGCATTGATATGGTCGAGGGAGGAAACCCAAACCTCGGCCCATAAAGAAAGATTCTAGATATCCAAGGCCAAACGTGATGCCTCAAACCACCACACCTAATCTCTTGAGCCTTTAGGAAACTTCTAGGCCTCAAGGGTCATGAATGACATTGCAAATGACCTCCCTCAAGTGGATCTTTGGCCTCTAAGTGGGATATGGGAATCATTAGGAGATATTGAGTAATACATATGGGTATTGGGTCATTGGACATGATTGAGAGAGGAAAACTAGGAATTTTAGTCCTAAAGGAATATTTTAGGCATCTAGGTCCAAGAAAGACTTGTTGAACCACTACAAATAACTTTTCTCAAGGTATCATTGGCCTCAATATGGGGATAGTTAGCATCATAAGGTTTTGAAAATTAAGTATGGGTCTCTAAACCATGTATATGGTTATAGGAAGAAACTCAAGCCTTAAGCCCTAAAGGAAGCTTCTAGTATGCATTTAAATAATATCACACCTTGAATCACCACAAATTACCTCTCGAGGGAAACCTTTCCCTCTAACTATGTATATATGTTCCATTATCATTTTTTAGCACCAGGTATGGGCCCAACTTCTTGAGTATTTATCATCAAGAGAGGAAGTATAGAACTCTAGGACCCAAAGGGAAGATTTCCATCCATCTAGGGCCAATGAGATGCCCCAACAAACATGCTACACATTGACTCTGATGGCATCCTTGTCCCATTATTAGATGTCGGGTTCCATCCTATGGTTTTGAGCTAGAAGTTATGCGTCATGTGGGCCCTTGGAAATGACACAGGAAAAGGCCATGACTTCTAGGTCTTAAAGAAATATTTGATGCATCTAGAAGCATGGACACCAAGCACCACACTACAAACTTTATGAGAAAAAAATGTTTGTGCTCTCACAAGGTTTTGAGCATCAGCTATGGGTCTGAAGACCTTGATATGATTGAGGGAGGAAACTTGAGTCTTATCCCATAAACAAAGATTCTAGGAATCTAGAGCCAAAAATGATTCCTCAAACCACCAAACACAAACTCTTAGGGTTTTGAATTGGTCAATTTAGGTTGCATAAAGGACCTAAGTTCTAGATATAAATATGGTAGGTTATACTATTGAGGTGGTCAATTAAGGTTCATAGTTTAGAGGTGACAATGTGATAGGTTATACAGGTTTTCATATCCTGTAACAAGAACATGAATGTGCTTTAAAACACGTGAACATTATTAATGTGAATATATTCTAAAGCATGTGTGTGTTTCTACTAGATAAATACAAAAAAGGCATGAAGCCCCACCTCAATCTCCCCGGAAATTTATCTCTTGTCTATACATTATCCAACATATTCTGCAAAAAAACTATTGTTTCATACAAGTTTCAGTTCTTTTATGTGATTGGAAGGGAAATGGTTGTCTATTTCTTGTTTCCAATCCATGTAAACATGGGGAACATGTAAATTGATCAAGAAAGTCTTCAAGGAAAATGAAACCTAGTGAAAAGGTCAATGAAGGAAGGGAAAAGTCAAGGTTGGTATGGAAAAACCTAGGCTTTCAACAAAAGCATATCCAACTTTTAGAACAATAGATTCCATTGTTGTTTCTCCTCCAACACCACAAGAAAGCGCAATAATTTAGTAGATTCCAATCCAATTTCGACATATAGTGAACCTCCAATGATTGTTTTATCAAGACAAGTTGTTGTGTTCTGAGAAAAAGATGATGGATTTGCTTGGACCTAATTATATTATGAATGAAATTAGAGAGGAAAATGGTAATAACCTCTGGGTGAAGAATTTTCAGCAGAAATCTCTTGTTCAACATTTAGACATTCCTTAAACTACCCATGAGCATGTCCACTCTCCTCTTAAATTTGACCCGCAAATTATTGAAGGTGTAAGAACTATTATGTTTCTAATTCCACAATAAAGAGGTAAAGAGTGCCAAAATATGAGTCCATATTTTATACCTAGATTCAACAACGTGTGCCAAACAACTCCTAAATTTATTCAAGTGGATGAAAGTGGTCTAGCATCCCTTGAAGGTAAGTTATCCGTTGAACTATTCATTATCGGCCATACAAAAATATTAGTCATTTGACCAAAATCTAATGCAAAATTTCAAATGTTATTATTATTTTCTTTGTTAAAACCTAGGAGTTTGATTATTGTTAGGATAATTTTAGGAATTAAAATAGCTAAAAGGTCGTAAACAAGTAATCATATTGTTAGAATTCTCGAGGATTATTTTCATACAATTGGTAAGAAAAACACGCTGGAAAGATTGTAATGTGGTCTCATCGTATTTTCGTGAATAAATTGTTAGCAAGATCACAAGAAAAAATCATTTGCTAAAACAAACCTCAGACCTCATTAAATGTAATGTCAAAACCCTTCAAAATTATTCTATTAGATAAGATATCCTCGACATAGTAGGCCAAATAGATTTGCGATCCTTCACTGGTAGGCTACCTCATTCTAACATCAATTGAGAAATTAAGGACTAGCACAAAAATTGATGAAAACACTAGGTCTCTTCCAACCCAAACGCATGTAATAAAACCTGAGAAGGGTTATAAGGATCAGAACCTACATTTTCAAAAATCTTTCTTAATGTGACATGTGATAGAATTGTATGAGAGATTCAAGAATTAACATAATACACTTAACTTATTCCAGAGATCTTTCGAGAAATGAAATCCTGGGTATGTTCAAATAAACACAATATATATCATGTGGTGTTGTAGATACCATATTGAATATGGATATTAGTATCACACACACAACACATACATGCACGATACGTCATGTTTTGCATAACACCCTTATGTAGGAATACTTAGCTCATTACCACCTACATCATATATAGACTTTATTCACAACATCTTTGTACAAGACCAAAGGGTTTTGCATCTACCCTCAGAAGGTAAAACATTAATGATGGGCTATCTAGACTATTTTTCTCAATCATACAAGAATAATTGTCCTGATTTTGAGTTCTGCCATTCCTCCAGCACAATCATAGTGCAACCTCGAGAGAATGTGAGTATGCCTCTAGGGAGTACCTATCCCCATTGTTGAATTGACCATCTACCAACCGGCCATTCCTACAACACTAATCATAAGGCAACCTGGATAGAATGAGTCTTCCTAGGGAATGATTGTCCGTGACAATTTCCTAATGGAAATGATTGTCCCACACCAACCTCCAAAATGGACCATTCTTTGAAATTTTTCACAACTATGAACTTTGAAAGAATGATTGCTTGTCCCGTAGACCATTCTACTTTGAACACTACTTAGCATGACTTCCAAGAAGAATGGATTGTTGTGACCATTCCCCCACACCTTATCCACAAGGAGATTTTTTGTCTATGGTACATCAACAATCTATCGGACAATTTTTGTTACTTAAATGATTGTCCGATCTTGACCATTTTTCGAACCGGAAAATGCATGTCCATCATAAATCTTAAACCATCTAAATGGAAAAGGAACTACTCATCCTAGAACATTTTTCAAATTGAAAATGATTTTCCATAAATCAATAGCTTATCAATGCTCCCTCCCAAACTGGGAGCAATATCTCTTTTCAATAAGGAATTCGCCTCCATGAGCTCCCATCTTGTTCTTAAGAACACAAACTTTTCATCTTGAGAGGCTTTTACCAAAATATTTGCTATATGTTCATCCGTGGAGATATATTGGAGAAGCACTTATCTTTTTTGTACTTCATCATGGAGAATATAATGCTTGATCTCAATGTACTTCGGGTCTGTCATGGAACATTGGTTTCTCCAAGGCTTCATATAGCTCCGATCATTACAATATATCATGGTTGGAATTCAAGACTTATTTTTTCTTCTATCTCATGACATCATGGCAAGGTTCAAACCTGTACATATCCAAGTATCACTTCTTCCTCGCCATCATGAGAGTTTTCCATGGATTAACAATCCATCATCCCAGACTTTCGAGTAACTATTATGATACACTATCTATGTTATAGAAAGTTTTTTACCATGCTTATGTTGTATATGAGATACTGTGATCAGTTGTTTGAATCCATACAAGGCCTTATTATATCTACATACATGGCCCCTTTCTTGTATAATCTTCTTTATCACTTGCTTTATTGGGAAGAACAAACTTTCACTGTAAATTCTAATCCATGGATACTACAAGAGGTATATCTAGCTTTAATCGAATAAGTTGTTGTCATAGTCTTCTCACTCCTTCTCGAAGCTATTAAAACTCTGAATAGTGCAATGCTTCCATTCATAAGTCCTGCTTCACATTTTCACATACATTGTTATTTATCATAATTTCCATTTCTTCTACTTGATTTCTTCTTAGTGGGTTCAAACCAAACTAGCAATCTTGTGGATTCTCAAGATAATAATTATTAATTTTGCTTCTTATTCTTTGAATCTTGATGTTCTTCCTCATGTCTCTCTATATCTCTTGGGTCCATGGGTTCTTATATATGCCCCGAAGATTCCAACTTCTTCCTTTCATCATAGAATCATGGATGTAGATGGACAAACTAGGATACTTTTAAGGATTCTTTTCAAAGAAGTCTTCTTCTAGAGTCAAACTAAACATGCGTTGTTTAAAGTGAGTACCAAGAAATATAATAGGACTCTTTGTTGCTGCAACAGCACTGAGTGCACCTCCACCCTTTGCATGCCCATCCATTTTAGTAACAATCACAGCTCCTACAGAAACAGTCTTCTTGAAAGCCTGTGTCTGATCAAATGCAGCTTGCCCAATACTGTTATCCATAACATATATGATAAGGTCTGGATTTGTTGCCTGGGAAACCTGTCTCATTTCCTCAAACAATGCAGCCGCCTACTTGTGCCTCCCACTGGTATCCACAATTATGAGATCCCTATTTTCCTTCTTGAATCTCTCTACCCCTTCTCCTGCAATTCTTACAGGATCTCGTTCTGTATAGCTTCCATAGAAGGGTATATTGGCCTTAGTGGCATTCTATTTGAGTTGATCGAAAAAACCAGCCCTAAATGTATCTGCACATACCAGGGATGGCTTCCATCCCTTCTTTTGATAGTACTGAGCATGCTTTGTACAAGAAGTAGTCTTTCTGGAGCCCTATAACCCTACAAACATGACAATGTTGGTTTTTTTCTTGCTTGGTGTATAGGCAGGTTTTCTAGGGTCTAGCATTCTGCACAATTAAATGAAAATAGTCTATTGAATGATCTTTCGTTTGTCGTGTCCGGCGGCGAGGTGTTGTAAATTGATGATATTTTTTATGTTGGTATGCATTTCGTGGACCATTTTGAATTGGACGTCGGCATGGAGTAAATCTCTTGAGATCTCATTCATGCAGCTATTCAAGATTGTTTCGCCAATAATGGTGGCTCCGGATAGTGTGGGAGATACTCTCGCCTAGCTCTGCCAACACCATTTTTGTTGAAACTCAAGCTGCTGGACCGTATCGTTTTGATATTTTGAACGAAGAGAAAAAAAAAATCACAATTTTCAGGTACGATTCTTCCCCAACAAAAAACTAGGAACCGAAGCTGGAATCCACTGGTTATGATCAACCAAATCTAAAATCCACTGGATATAATCAGCCTACAAACGAAAATTGTCTAATATCAGATATCCAACCCTTCCTTCGAATGCAAGGATGTTAATTATGAACGTCCTTGTAGCCCTCTTATTTATAGAAAACCTTTAGGCATTTTTTTTAATAAGTACTATAAAATACAATGCCGGTGAAGAAAAATTATAGATATATGTCAACCAATATAATATTTAATATTTATTTTTTTGTTGTTGCAAGCATGACGTTTTTTTGGTGGAGTCGTAATGTTCATTCGTCTAAAATATCATTTATTTTTATTTTATTTTATCTTTTCTTTTGAGTTACCATTGGAATCTACATTTATGGAAAGATATTAAACTCAAAAAAATTATAAAATTTTAATTATATTAAAATTTTCAAAAATTAATTTGTGTGAAGTTTTATTAATTTATAGAGTTTGATTGAGTTTAATGGTTAAGAACATGTGTTTCCTCCTAAGAGATTAGAAGTTCAAATCCAAAGAGGGTAGGGTATGTATACCTCCATCGACTTTAGCACTTGTGGAGAGGCTAAAATCTATGGAGGTATGCATACCCTACCCTCTTTGAATTTGAACTTGTAATCTCTTAGGAGGAAACACATATTCTTGTAATCTCTTAGGAGGAAAAACATGTTCTTTATATATATATAATTGGGTAAGAGGTACAAATGTAATTGCCCTTAATAGTTATTGAATAGTTCATCTATAACATTTTTAGAAAGTCTCACAATAATGGGATGTAAACCAAACTTCAAAGTCTAAAATAAGGAGATGTAAACCAAAACTCCATAAAGTCGAACCACTAGCTTGAAAAAAAAAAAGTAGAATCTTCATGGTTGTTTAAGAGGGCTAGGTATGGTGTTTTACATAAAGTGTGAGATACTACTTCATGGTGAAAGAGTCTAGGGCCTTCACAATTGTTTAAGTAGGCTAAATGTGGTGTTTTCCAGAAACTGTGGCATGGTAGTCTCACCCGATGGTAAAAGATTGGAACCTTCATAGTTGTAGGAGAGTGTGACATTTTCCATAAAAGTGAAACATGTTATACCACCCCGTGGTGAAAGAGTGGAGTGTTCATGACAAATTAAGAGGATGGAGCATGGCATTTTCCTCTAAAATATAACATAGTATCTCACCTTATGCTGAAAGAGCAAGGCTAATTAAGAGTGTGAGACACGATGTTTCCCATAATATGCACCATAGTATCCCACCTCACCTTATATTGAAAGAGCATGGCTAATTAAGAGTGTGAGACATGATGTTTCCCATAATATGCACCATATTATCCCACCTCATTGTAAAGTTCTTAATGCTCAACACTCATAAAGTTTAAAGTTCTCAACACTCAAAGTTTAAAGAAAACAACCTTGATAGTTTCATTTTTATGTCCTTTTTCGTGATTATAAAAGAAGAATATAACTAGAAAAATGTGAGCCTCTAAATCAAAAAAGTATGTTGTTTTTATATTTAGTGTAGAAGAGATATGGTTTTTAATGTGTTTGTGGATAAATACGTAGATAGATAGATATGATATATTTTTATTCAAATTACTAAATATATTATTAATAAAAAAATCCTAGATCTTTTAAGTGTAGAAAGGTTCCTCTTTTTCCTTATTTTTAATCCCTTTCTATTTTCCCATGACCTCGTATGAGTCCATTTTAGTGCTTATGTGCCGTATTTAGACTTAAAGTGTTACTAATTGCATTTCTTAAGTACTTCATTGAATTACGATTGACATCAAGGAGAAGCAGTGTATTTTGTATTTTACTTTTGAAGTAATATCTCGAACAAGTTGTTACAGTAAACAATTTTGAAAATGCACATACTTTGTTACAGTATACAATTTTGAAAATCCACATGCTACTGAATATTCCAGCCATCAAGTTCCAATTCCAAGCATACAAGCCTGATTGAATTCCAGTAATTTTGAGTATGAGTGTGGTTATCATGGAAATTACATCTCCATGTCAACATACATAAGTTGTGGAGAAATACTAGTGACACATTAA
>SNQJ01S0089487.1:17719-33203 GCA_010110895.2 Picea sitchensis
GGAAAGATGCCATGAATTCAATAGTAGAACCATGTGAGGATTTTAAAAGGTGGAATCGTGATTTTAATTATTGAAGGGAAGATTCAACATGCCCACATACATAATTTCATTTTTCCCATTGCATGAAAATTATAAAATCGTTTCGAAAGCTACAACTCAATGATTGATACAACCACCAAATTCATCCTTGCCACTTGGAGAAGGTTTTTCGTTACCAATAGAGCATTCCATGACCAATGGTATCTGCACATTTAAATCAAAATGTTGGTTTTGAAACGACTTGTACCTATTTCTTCCTAGAGTGATTAATGAGTACCCTGTAGAATAACAACTCATAATCATTTCATCAACCATCTTTGTGAGAACAGAACCAACAACAAAACCTCCTGGGAATATAAGAACATTCTTATTTCTATTTTAGAGCATAAAGGATACCCTCTCACGCTATAAGGAGAGAGCATTCTCATTCCTAAGGAGGCAAAAAAATTTGTTAGTGTTGTAATATCTTTTTTTTTCTTAATGAGTAATATATATGATCAATGTTGTTCTTTTGTGTATGGTCATCCCATAATTCATGTGGTCTCATTTTGTAGCTAGGGACACAAGCCGAACCCTTGGAGGGTGGCACTCAAACGTAATGTACTATGTATGCCCTGTATATGTGTTTAGTGTGTTGTAGTTTAATCATGTTTATTTGTTTTTTTAATTAATTTCTTTCATGGTCATTATTCCGTGTAGAATGTTTATTACAAAAATAGGATATTTAATTGCATGATTAGTTTTACTCATGGATTATAGCCTAGGAAAACAGAATTGAGATGTTGAGAACATAGGATATGATCCACAATGATTCCAACATAAGTGTGGTGTCATTCATGAAGTTTAAAGCTAAGAGTAATATGAATTTCTTTTACTTTTGAACCTTGGTTTGGATTTGATGTAGTATAAATCTATTTTTATTATGCAAAGTAGAAATAGAACTAATTGTTAGAGCATATAATCTAAGATCAGTTAATACAAGACCGCATACTATATATATTGCACATGGTGTCTCACAAGCTTAATTGGGCCTAGGTTGATAATTAAATGACTAATTGATTTAACCCTACCGCGAAATTTAGGAGGGAAATTAAAAACACTGCTATCTTTTGCATCATTGTCGGGGAGGCACTATAAGGGCTATGATCCTTGTTTTATACTAACTACAGAAAAATACACCAAATTAGAAACATTATGACTGAAAGGGTTATGCACCAACTAGACCTAAGTATATCATAGCCAAACACGAAAGGTGGTTTTACACAAGGCATCATTAAGGACTTGAGTGTTTCCTTCCATGCTTGCCCTGATGCCCCTTTCACTATTGATGTGTTAGTGATAGACACTTTAAGCAACTAGTGAATCCTACTCCGTAAGGACCTGATAGAAAACTTGACCAAAAGCTTCCAAGACCAAAGGTCCAAAGCTAACATACCTCACCCCAAAGGAGGATTATTTACCCTTCACAAAGAACCTATCACAGGTTGCCTTATTGAAACTCCCGAGGAACCTAATAATCAACTCCTTTTTGTAAAAAATGGGATTGAAAGTTGGTTTATCCAAGGGGTAAATTCAAAGGATGTATTTACCCAAACACCTAGGGGAATATGGACTTTGGAATTTGATGGTGCTCATTCGAGTTCTGGTTCAGGAGCATCTATTTTCCTAACAACCCCATCCAAGGAAAATTTATAATACTCTTATAGACTTGAATATTATTATACAAACAACATTGTCGAATACGAAGCTTTGATTATAGGCCTTAACTTAGCAATCGAAAAAGGTGTCACACACTTGAAGGTTATAAGAGATTCAAACTTAATAGTATCACAAGTGTTGTTGGACTTCACTACCAAGAATAAAAGATTGAAAAGGTATCGTGACTTCGCAAGATCCATTTCCAAATCCTTTGAGATAGTTTCAATCAAAGCGGTTCCCCGAGAAGAAAACTATGTGGGATATGCCTTGGCTGTATAAGAATCCACCTTACAAACTTGTGATGGCCCCCTCCAAAACTTGTGCAAAATGGAAGTCTTTTTTAGACTGTCGATCCCTGATAACTTGGAACATTGGCAAGTCTTTGAAGATGATGACCAAATCCTTAGGTTCATGGAAAACAGTAGAGAATTCATCGATTCACAAGTAAACTTCCTAGTTGGTTCCATGGACATGGATGTGGTAAACCTACAAAATAACACTTTGCCAAAAGGATGTGTCCCTTTAGAACACCTCTTTGACAGGCACGATGTTTATAAAGGAAAAAACCCCAAGAAAGAAACAGATGAAGCATTAGAATTCAACATCAGCATTGAGATGGACCCAAGAATGGTCAAAATAGTGAAAGGTACTATTGAAAAATAGAGAATTGAGATACTAGACCTCATAAGAGAATTCAAAGATACTTTTTCTTGGAATTATGATGAGTTAAAAGCATATAAGGGTGATGTCATCCAACATGCCATACCTTTAACAGAAGGAGCAAAACCTTTTCGAAAAAAGTTAAGACATATTAACCCAAAGTTGGAAAACCAGATACAAAAGGAACTCCAAAAGATGGTCGATGTTGGTATCATAGCTCCCATTACATATTCATCACAGATGTCAAATTTGGTAGTCATCCCGAAGAAAATTGGTGATATTCACTTGTGCGTAGATTTATGAAACCTTAACCAGTTATATTTGAAGGACAACTACCCCCTCCAAAATATGGAACATTTGTTACAAAGGGTTACAGGGGCAGGCATGATGTTCATGCTAGATGGATTTTCTGGATAAAACCAAGTGTTACTCAAAAGAGAAGACCAACTTAAAATGTCATTTTCCACACCATGGGGAACATTCATGTACTTGAGAATGCCTTTCAGCCTTATGAATCTGGGTGCAACCTTTCAAAGATAAATGGACTTTTCTTTAAGGGATATCATTCATAAAATCATATGAATTTACCAAGATGATCTCACAGTCGTATCAAACGAAAGAAGAGACCACATATCACACCTCAGAATTGTCTTTGAAAGATGTAGAAAGTATGGTATCTCCTTGAACCCTAAGAATTCAGTTTTCGGGATAGATAAGGGGAAACTATTGTTACATGTAGCCTCAAAAGGAGGAATTTCTATAGACTTGGAAAGGATCTTATCTATCAAGGATGTACGCCCCCCAACTAACAAAAAATCTCTACAATCTTTTTTCGAAAAAATAAACTCCATTCGAAGATTTGTCCCAAACTTTGCCCAAATAATAAAACCCATGAGTGCATTACTAAAAAAGGACATGGTATTCAGGTGGGATGACAAGGTCATTAAATCATTTGAAAACATAAAAGACGCCATCTCCCAAGCCACGGTTCTGGTTAGTCGTGATTATTCACGGGATTTCATAATATTCTATTTTGCCTCTCAAGACACTATTCTAGGCGTCTTCTTGTAGAAATATGTGCATGACCATGAACACCCTATTTCTTTCATGAGTAAAGTCCTTAGGGATTTAGAGATGAACTATTCAATTACTAAGAAACAGGCTTACGCTTTAGTAAAATCCCTTAAGAACTTTAGAAGCTATGTGGGTTGTAATAAGATTAAGGCTTATGTCCCTTACCCAGCAGTAAAAGATGTCTTATCACAACAAGATTGTATAGGTATGAGGGGTAAGTGGGTTTCCAATAGCCAAGAGTATGATTTAGAAATAAATCTCGCCAAGATTGTGAAGGGACAAGGTTTAGCCCAAATGTTGACTGAAAGAAACCAAGAGGCCATACAAATGGGAGAAAGAGAACAAATAAACATGGTAGTAAGTGAGTTGGAACATGATGAATGGCATTCCGACATAATATATTACCTTAAGAATATATTGTGCCCAGATCATCTAGTAGACTATAAAACAAGGGCCCTGAGACTTAAAGCTATGAAGTATTGTTTGAATGAGAATGGCCTTGGTTGGAAGGACCCGGATGGAGTTCTCCTTAGGTGTGTGAACCAAGAGGAAGCCAATGAGTTGTTAAAATAATTACACTCCAGGCATTGTGGTGGACACTTCGTTGACTGTAATACCACACACAAGATCTTAAGAGCTTGATAGTATTGGCCAACGTTGTTCTTTGATACTCACTGATATGTCCAATCATGCCAACCTTGCCAACAATTTAGTGGTAAACAAAATCTCATGGCACAACCTTTGAAACATGTGGTATTAGAAGCTGCTTTTCAACAGTGGGGATTAGACTTTATTGGGGAGTTTAAAAATAATTCAAGTAACGGTTACCAATGGATTTTGATAGCCACAAATTATTTTACCAGGTGGGTAGAATCTACTCCCACAAAGAAATCCATTGAGGAAGTAGTCATGAAATTTTTGGAGGAAAGAATCATAACAAGATTTGGGGTCCCATCCAAGATTACTATTGACAATGCCAAAGCTTTTAGCTCTCTTGCATTAGCAGAATTTTTTTTCAAATATGGCATTGTTTTATCTCATTCCTCAAACTATTGCCCACAAGGGAACGGGTTGGTAGAGTCAAGTAGTAAGAACCTTATGAACATCGTCAAGAAGGTTGTGCGAGAGAACAATAGGTCTTGGGACAACAAAATTAAGTATGCCTTGTGGGAAGATTGAATAACAATAATGACCTCAACAGGAAAGACCCCCTTTCAACTAGTATATGGGTTAGAAGCCAAACTTCATGTGAATCTCCAAATCCCTATCCTTTGTTTTTCTCAACAATACACCACTGAGGGAGAAGCAATCCAAGGGAGAATTAACTAGTTAGTAGAGTTGAATGAATCTAGGAGGGTTTCCCTAAGCCAAATGGAAAGAAACCTAGAGAAATTCAAGAACACCTTCAATCATAAGGCAAAGGAAAGGGATTTCACTAAAGGAGACTTAGTATTGTTATGGGTCAAAAGAAGGGAGAAACATGGTATGCACAAGAAGTTGGATGGACTATGGACAGGCCCCTACAAGATCATCAGTCTCGCAGGAACTAATTCGTTCAATTTGGAAACCCTAGAAGGAGAAGCTTTGAAGTTACATGTGAACGCTATACATCTCAAGCGTTACTACCCTCTAGCAACATGACAAGTACGTACGTGTACGTAGGTAGGCATTTTGCATTCATTGTATATACCATCTGCATTTCATGCAGGAGTAGTTTTATTTCCATTTGTATATATGATTGCTTACTTGTATTTCATTTTATCATATATGATCCAAGGGTGATATCACCACCCCAAGTGATTATTGATCAATTTGTTGATATCTAGCAGGTCACGGGTCATACTAGAGATGTTTAGGTTCTCATGGGATCTACGGTGAGCACATGTTCCCGAGTTGGAGCCAGATGTTATCCCCTATCCTAGGGATAACTAAGGAGATTATGTCTCGAGGTCCACAAGTCCTATACATGGAGTACCGAGAGCCCTATTGATTTGAGCTTGGCCCTAGAGGGCCCATCCTTTCTTCAGCGCCTCCCATCTATCAACAACAGCAGCATCCATCCCATCAACATGGTTCTGAAGTAGAAATGGGTCTTTATCCATGAGGTAATGAGTCTGAGTATCATGGTATGTGTCACTCTGATTCTCAAAACATTTTAATATGTGCATTTAATTCTATTTTGCTTCATGACATTTTCTTGGAAATTATGCCTTTTAACTTGCCCATACCTAGGGGGATGACAGAGTGCCCTAGAAAGTTGGTTCCCTTAGGTATGAGTTTCCACTGCGTGGGTCTATGAAAGGTCATCATCCATTCCTTCCATACTTATCACTTTTTCATCATTTTCCCTCTCATCTATTCCCTACATTGGTTCATGCATTGGGTTTGCAAAGCTAGTAAGGGTTGTACCTTGCCTTGTAGGAAGAAGGGGCGAAAGGCCAAGAGGGTAAAAGTAGCTGGAAAAATTTAAAAGCCAAGATCAAACCTTGAGATTCTTCACCCAGGGATCCTCGAGAAAGAAGCCCACCCTCTAGAGAGGCACCCACAGGTAAGACCTACATTTCCTTGTTATCACTGCACCCCTTGCCCAAACATCTCCTACACCGTCTCATGCATTTACATGACCTAGATTGATCCTCACCTAGAAACACCCCACACCTGAGGAGAATTGGCCCATTAGGACATACTAAGACCTTCTCCAAACCTATCTTGTTAAATAGCATAACGTCTTTGAGCACTTGTCTGGGAAAAGGGGATTTTAATGCACATGTTTGGGTAACTTGATTTTTAGATGTGATTGACATTGCTATGATCCATGTGACTTATGAGCCCATGGAGGGCATACTTGTTGTTGTTTCAGGACCATGCCCGATGGATAGGAACATATGGGGAGATGATTAGCTTGGACCTCCATAGGGATAAAATCCCACTAGATGGATGTTGAGACCTCAGCCAGGGGCAGAGGGATACTAGAGGATTGTACTAAAGAAAAGGGAGGACGTTCCACCAGAGTCACTTTGACAGGCCTAGACCCAGGGGGTCTTACCCTCACACCATGATGTTGGCCCTGTTATCACCCTATAAGTTATAGGATCAACTGGTGACTGGGATATTATCTTTCTCTAGTGTTTTTGTTGACAAATGATTTTTCATTCTGCAAATAATTTGAAAGAAGAACAAAAGAAAAGAAAAAGGAAAAATAAGAAAAAAGAAAAAGAAAAGAAAATAAAAAGAAAAAAGAAAAAAAGAAAAGAGGGCATAAAAGAATTGAAATAAAAGCCCCATGCAATAATAGTAACTTGGTCCATACCTTTCAAGCATGGCCAAGTTCATTTTAAATTTGATGTTGATAGGGTAGTGAATGAATTTGGCTAAACAGTTTAAACTTAGCCAAAGTGTCTAGGTTAGATTAGTGAATAAATCTGGCCAGACTGTCTAATCCTAGTCAGATAGCCCTAGGGTAGAGTAATTTCTTAACTCAACAGTTTAATATGGGTTAAATGTCATAGGAAACTAGGTTAGAACATAGGTTAGTGGCATTGTTGCTTCGTTTCAATAAAGCCAGCTTGATGTAAGGGTTGCACCATGTTTCAAATGCTTAAAAGATAGTTTGGTCGAAGTCCCTTGGTGGTGTCTACTTGGAAATTTGGGAAAAAACCCATAAAATGCATGTATCCTAAGTTTTTCCTAACGCATGTATTCTCTGCTCCCCATTTATACTCCCCGCACATACCGACGGTCCTGATTGCGGCACCCAGATCTACGGTGCACAAAGCATTCTAGACCCCCCCCACCGTTCTTCTTTTAACCGGGGGGGTCCAGAATCGATGATAAGACTTGCGCTCATCTGGACATCTTATGATCGAGCACTCAAATCAACGGACAATATTTGATTCCGGAACCCCCCCCCGATCCATTCTTCCTTTAATGGAGGGGGGGGTCCAGAATGAGTAATAAAAGGCGCTTAGATCAACGGCCCTAAATGGATTTCGTACCCCCTTGGATGATCTGCTTTTAACTGAGGCCGGGGGGGGTACGGAATGGTAATCTCCCTCTGGCGGGTCCCTTGTATTATGTGGCATAAATCTATTGGTCCCGAAGTCTCGTCACCATCTGCTATCTGACAAACCCCCTGTCACTTATGGACGTCACCTTCCACTTGTTCCACTTGTGCCCGAGTTAGTCACATCCCATAACTACAGTCAGTCCCCTCCCTCCTTTTCACTCATGGAAAGCCCCTTATTGCGAATTTTACCTCCAATCCCTAGCCACCACGTCACCTATCTGTATCTTTCATCCACTGTCACCTGCCATCTCAACCCCAAAGGACCCATTGTCCATTTATTACTGGATAACCTATCCGTTATCCAGCTGACCTGTCTCCCGCGCCCAACCGACCCCAGTTTAAATAAAACTACCATTATTTCCCTCACTTTCTCTATTCACCCGTTGCACCAGAGAAATTCATTGTTTACTCCTCCATTACACTCCGTCACCCTCATCCACAGTCAGTTGCCCCCACTAACGTTGTGTTTATTGCAGGTACTGTTGCAGAAATGGCGCCAAAGTCTAAACCATCGGAAGGAGAGGAGAATCCGTTTCTCCCGCCTCCTGTCGACCTGGACAAAATCTCACTGGTCGACAAAGACCGGTCAATCAGAGACACTAAATGCAATTTTTATTTCTCAGACCTCCAGTCATGGCTCAAGGAGGTGTTCCTGGACCAGAGTGATGAAATTGGACTCTGGGAGTCCAATTTACCTCTCTATCNCAAATGTCAAGCTCACTATATTCCTGAACAAAGAGCCATTGTCTCCTCATCTAGAGACATCCTGTTCCTCATCACGCCTGAAGCCATAGACCAGATGATGCAAATTCCCCAAGCCAACTCTGCGTCCCCCTTCAACCTGGAAATCCTTACCGAATTGTACCAGAAAATGACTTTTCCCCAAAGAGCTCAAATATTTGAGTTGTTCTTTCCCACCTCCACTCAATTCCCTTCCACAAATCCCCCTTACCCATCGTCCATGTTCTCTACTAAGGGAAACCATGTCATTTCTTCCCTTTGCGCTCTGTTGGGATACTATTCTGACCAGTGGGTAGATGAGCCCATTTTGGGTTTTCTATCCATTTTCTCCACTGACGAGAAACCCACCATCCAGTTTGATTTCAATACTTTCTTAGCAGACAATATTCATGAACAGCTCGTGAATTTTGGCACGGAAGGCATGTTCATATACTCGTCCATACTGGCATACATGTTTGTTTTCTTTGAAGCAGATAAATTTAGTTTTTCCATGCAGAAGATGGATGTAGATGGTAAACCTCAGGCAGTCACAACATGGACTTCCTTGCTGAAGCACAACTCCACAGAGTACAGCTTCAAGGCGTTCATCGATCTGTTTTACCACCCTGTGGTAAGCGTGCTGAGCGGCAGGCCCGAGCCTCGAATAAATGACGAAGTCCAGAGAATCTTTCACCTCTCGGACAACACAAAGACCGGGGATTGGTACCTGTACCAAAATCATACCGAGATCAGAGTATACGGTTGCGAGTTGGCACTGTATAAGCTGCCCAAATATTTGCCTATCAGAATCTTTTCTTTAGAATATATAAGGCAGATTATGAATTCAGATGATATCCATTTTGTATCATTGAAGAAAAAGCAGTAGCTACAAATTAAGGGGCATATTGGCTCCTTCATCTGCAACAGTCGGGGTGCCAGGGAAGAAGCAGACAGGATGTTGAAAGAAATGAATTTTTTCATGAGCTTCCCATGGCACTATGATCCTTATGGTAGCATCTCAGATATGAGAGTGAAAAACAATAACATCACGTATGTTCATGTGTCCAAGCCTGAGGTGGAAAAATTTGCAAATCAAACAGTGTGGTTGCTGACACATTGATCGAAGTGGAATAGCAGCCTCCCCCGACCATGGTGCCCCCTACGACTACGCCACAGGTCCAAAAGGAGAAGAGGGCAAGGCACGATTTGTCTCCGCCTATCACTGAGGTATTTTCCGAGGAGTTCCAGTTGCACACTAAGAGGCCCAAGACGATCTCATTTCCTGGCCCAACAGGAGAAAAAGAGGCTCTACCTACCACAGTGACCAAGTTGGTTATTCCTCCCTTTGGTTTGAGTCTCTATAAGGAAATCACCCCAGCATTACCGAAGAAATCCACAGACTCTCCCCTAGACACTCAGCTAGGCAAGACTGGGCCTAAGTTGAGCATTTTCGAGAAGTACGAGCTGATCAAGAAAAAGAATCAGACCCTTACCAGCAATACTTACGCTCAGTTTCAGAAATAGACGTCGATTGCACAGCATAGGCTGTTGTATGCATTTGACACAGAAAAGGGCAGGATGCACATGGCCTTCCTCTAGGCTCAGGTACCAGACCCCAAGGTGATCACGGACTACAAGATGGCCACCTTCGAATTCCAGACGATGGACGTGCACCTAGTAGATCAGATGGATCTGCACAAGAAAATAGGGGAAATGGTGTTTCACACATTGGCGCATTCTTCCACTTCTGCAGCCAAATTGCAGGTGTCACTGAACAATTCTCAAACGCAACTCAAGCTGGAGAAGATATCATCCTTTGCGAAGGACAATAGAATCAAAACTTTGGAGGAGATGGTCCTCAAGATCGGTTATGACCCTTCTAACGTCAAAGCAGCAGAGGAGATGATAAAAAGGAAGAATGTTATCATTGCCTCCTTGAGGAAACAATTGAAACTCTCTCCCACAAAGGACTCGCAGGCGAAGGAGATAGTAGAGAAAGAAGGCGAGAAGGATTAAATGCTCAAGCTGCTCATGGAGCAAAATGCACAGCTCAAAGAAATGGATGCTGAAATGGAGAGATTATTAAAAGAGAAGGAGCAGCTGAAGCCAATGGAAGTCATTCCATTGAGTGCCATTCCGATTTCAGGAGCAATCACAACAGCAGTGACAGAAGTCCCATCCACAACTCCATTAACCTCCCAAGAGAAGACAGTTGACCTGGCTAAATCCATGGAAATGATGAACTTGCAGGAGACAGAGATCGGCAAGCTTAAAAAGGAAGTTGAAAACCTTTAGGAACTCAAATCTTCCTTCCAAACTAGCCTCTCCAAGGAAAAGTAGGTAACAAAGCAGCTCAAGCGGGAGCTACAGAAGCTCTGAAAGAAAACAATGGCAGGGAAGACTTTGGCTGAAGTTAAAGAGAATGCATGGATAGACATCACTAAGTCCATTAATGAGATATGGCCCATGATCCAAATCATGTTTGAGAAAAATGAGTTGGTCCAAAGGAGAAAACAGGCTATAGAGAAGATCAGAGTAGAATTGGGGGAGATGCCAACACAGGAAAATGATATCATTAAGTTCCTCAATTCTAAGACCAGAGAAGAGCTAGAAGAGATGAAGATTGAGGATAGAACAGAGACCATCCTTGAGGNATGCTTCAACTGGAAGAAAAGGTTCAGACCATGGACCTGGGGGTACAGAGATTCTTCAGCAAGATTGAGGCTCTCTAGAAGAAGGGCCCACCTGGTCTAAAGGTTATTAATGATAAACTGATGACACTTCCAGATTACAAGAAGAGATTGGCTGAGGTGTCTAAGGATAGTTAGAAGTTTGCAGGGATCCAAGGGAGCATCACTGGTAAGGCATTCCTCGATGCCCTCCAGTGGGACATCAACATCCAACACGATATTTGATACATTTTCCTCACCAAGCCTACATTCGCCAAGTATACAGAAATGGATGAAGTGTATCGAAGGCTTCTCAAAGTTAGTGTGCCTAGTCATCTCAGATGGGAGGAACTCTGCAATCTGATCAATTAGCAGATGAGTTGTCCATGTCTAGTCAGTTGTCCAATCAGATGAGGTCATGCAAAGGCTTCATCAACGGTCTACCCATAAATTAGCATGCAGTTGCACCAAGTCATCAAGCAGTTCCTAGATTTAGGAAATTTGTTAATTCAGTTAGGCTAAAAATAGATTTAGCACGTCCTGGTCATTAATGACAGGAACGATTGTAATTTGAGTTATAAATACTTCACCTTTCTAAGTATTGAGGGTTGTTGATCTTCACACCCTGACGCTATCATACTGTAACGTTTTTGAAGAGATCTTCCATTAATAAAAAGGAGGCACTTTTACAGGATTCTTGCGTGTATTCACTGGTGATGTTTATTCTCTAAGTGGAATTTTATTCTTGCTTTGTGATCATATTGTTTTCTGAAACTAATCTTTAAGAGTAACGAATGTTGCAGGATTTATCTTGGATACCCTGTTTCTGACTTGAAATATTTTAGTGTTTATCTTCTGATGTTTTCAATTAACAAATTCCTAACTGCTTCTTAGTTGAATTTATTTTTCTCATCTTTTCTTCTGTCCATCATTTAAGCTACTAAAAGATCCAGTGAGTATATTATCTCGCCCTGTAGAAGTATTCTTTCGTGTTTCTGGTTTGTATCTCATATTTATTAAAACACAGACCCCCATAGCCCAATGGATCTGTAGACCGTCTCAACCAATTCACAAAACATTTTTACAACAAAAACGACCTATTTCTTTACCTAGCCTAATATCTAAAATTGGAAACATAGATAAATCATATAGAGAGATCCCTCTCTGAACTTGGAAGGGCTAGATCCCAGCTTCAAAAGTGGTTGGATAAAGTTACCTTTGTAGATTTCTTCTGTTTTCAACCTCTACGAAATTTACCAAGTGCTAACAGGCCCTTAAAGGCACCTGACACCATCATTCAGAGCCTTGACATC
This sequence comes from Picea sitchensis, assembly GCA_010110895.2. Lineage (NCBI taxonomy): Eukaryota > Viridiplantae > Streptophyta > Pinopsida > Pinales > Pinaceae > Picea > Picea sitchensis. The sequence goes on from SNQJ01S0089487.1 coordinate 29,959, forward strand.
ATCTAGTTGGGGTATTCGACATGAGGACAACTTTAGTTGACACGTGTGGTAGTGCCTGAGGGGTTTTGAGCCCCAAGGTTTCACTTTGGAAGCCTAGAGTTCCAATAGGGGAGCCAACGTCATCGTAGGAGGGGCATGAACTCACCCTAAAAAGATGAAATTAGTTTTTTTATTGTCAATATTATGTAAACTAAATTTTTGATGTAAACTGGCCATGTCGTCCATTTCTCACCTAAAATGTAATTAAAGGTCATTTGTATTGTATAAATAAGTGATCAAAATCTCATTTTTATTCATCATATTTTACTCACACCACTGTAAGGTCTAAAATTTGACCTCTTTTAAGGCTTATTGGCTAAACTAAGTGGTGTGCAACTCTTGGAGGGAGCTTATGTTGGTGTATTTTTGCTTTTTCATGGTGGAAAGTCTTCAACTAGAGCTTGTGACTAGATTATTCTTGGTGAATGTAAGTAGAAATCTACAATCCTTCTTTCTTTGAATGGTTATGGTATCTTTTACTTTTTCATTTATAATATTATGAAATTGCTAGTGTGAAACCCTAGGAGAAAAGCACATGTTATTGTCCTTCTCTCAATAAATCTTTGCCTACTTGATTTTGCTAGAAGACACCTCCATTGAAGCATATACTAGAGCCCTATTGTTGCTTCATTAAGCTTTCATTTTATTTCAAGACTGACCTAAAGAAGAAGGAAAACCACTAGGACCTAGGGTTACCTACTTCCTAGTAGTTTTTTCCTTCTAGGGTTTTGGATGATTGAGGCCTTAGGTTACTAACACCTCAACCATCCTCCCTCTTGTCTTTAGCTCACCCATTATCACTTGTTTCCCCTAAAAAATTTCACTGCAAAAGTGACTCCATTTACCCTAAAGGCACTAGTTCATAACTTACAATTGACTAATTGATCAAAACAACTTTCAAACCATCTACTTCAAGATCTTTGTTACACCTCAAAATTACTCACTTTGATAGTGTCGCAAGTGTCGTCATTACAAAGGTCGCAAGTGTCACATTTTGCTCACAAGGTCGCAAGTGTCGCATGTTGCTCACAAGTGTCACAAGTGTCAAGGAAAGAATACTGCCATGATGCCTATGTCGTGCCTATAACGACACGAGAAAGACACTTGAAACACCTCAAACATTTGATTTAGAAGAGGAGAAATGAGTCAGCAGGCTTGCAAACCTTTTACCATCTGAAAGCACCTCAAAAACTGAGCTTTTGAAGGAGAGCGCTCCCCTATACCTCTTCTCAGAGCCCTAGCACTCCCCCTTACACTGTCAGGGAGCGTTATCAATCTCCCATGGCCCTTTTGAGGGAGATCTATAGATTTTGAGAGCGTTGGCGCCCCCCTAAAGCCTACTAGGGAGCACTACAGCGCTCTGATGACCCTTTTGGGGAAGCGCTACCTATTATGGGCAGTTGTTAAGTTGTTGAGATGAATGGGGGAAGGATCTTTTCATTCTTGGAAGGCAGTTGGATTCGAATCCCTAGTCCAGCCATGATCTTAGGGCAGATCCTGAACTGAAGGAGGAAAATCCTCACCTTACCCAAGGATATCTCAAGTGGCTAGAGCCTCTCCAAGGCTATATAAGCAAGCTTTCTAATGGCGAAAGAGGACTAGAAAAGGAGAATCACACCAAACTTATGATCTCATAAGTGGTGCTAGAATAGAGATAATGAGGAAGAATTTCTAGCATGAAACCTATGATCTCATAGGAAACACACAGTCAACCAAAGGAGAGTGATCAGTGAAGTTGTTGTTATCCAAGTTGTGGATCTTTCGAGCAAGGGTTAGACGAAGAGGACTTGACAAAGTTGTCGCATTCGCATCTACGATTGTAAGTACTGTTGTTGTTATTCTCATTAATATGACACGCTTGGCCTGTTTCTTTCTAGTTTATGTCTAATGTTACATGAACTTATCATTGATAGATAGATCTATTTTCAAGCTAACATCAATAGAGTAGGAAGTGGTCATATCTTGTTTGTCCATAGAACTCAGCGAGGAGCAAAGGATCAAAGCGCAACTCAGAGCGTGCAGGGACAAACGTCGATAAAGAGGTACTGCCATTCTCCTTCCTTCTCATGTGTTAGTTTAGATAGATTTGAAAGGAAGTCAGTGTCCACGTTAAGCATTTTCTGTCTTAGAGTTAGGGTCAAGCTCTTAGAGGTGATCTACCTGTCCGCAGGGAGATTTTCCTACAACAGAAACTGGCGAATCCGTTGGAGATCGAATCAGAACTTTCTTAGTTTTGTCTTTCCTCATAGACCTTGTCTTACCTGATTGTTTTCAAACCTTGTTTACCGCATTTTTCTGATTTCACTTGCTGATTGACTCTTCACTCCATCACATTCAGCTTGTTTGTCAAAATTTGATTGAATTTTTTGTTTTTGGACTTATTTGTGAGTTTTTTTAGCCCATCGCTCCCCTGCCTTGTTAGCAGAGCACCAACACTCCCTTAAGCTGCTGGATAGAGCCTTATAATGCTCTAGTGGCCTTTATACCAGAGCGCCAACTCTGTTTTCCCCAAAAACTCTTCAAAATTTGCATTTTTGAGGTTCAAAACCCTGTTTTTCACTTGCTGAGCTGCTCTGAGATTCAATCATTCTTCCTTTGACCTTTGACATGCTTCATCTTGAGAAGTAAACATATTTTTTCTCAGATTTTATGCCCTTCTTCATTCTTTTTGAGTTTTTGTTGTTGAGAGCTTGAAATCAATCCCTTGCTTTCTTCTCTCCTATCCGACTGAGCGAGAACTCTAGTGAAGGACATTTGAAGTCTGTAACTCTTCTCATTTGATTCTTTGAGGTCATATGATCCAATCTCCTTCTCCTTAGTTTTGCATTTTTGGTTTTCTTTCTCTTCTTTGATTGCAAAAGGGTGTGTTGTTTGTGCGAAATCTGCATGTTCTTGTCTGAATCTCCTTGATCTGAAAGGGTAGTTGGCAGGAGAAATTTTGCATTGAATTGATTATCATTCGCATACAAACGACAAAAGTACATCTTAGTGATTGGTTTGCATATTAGTTTGCATTTCTGAAATGTTGTAGCGTCATATTGGATTTGATTGAGAACAAAATTGATTGAAGGCATTCCTCATCAAGTGTTTGATAGTGAAAACGACTCTTCCTCTTTCCCTTAAATAGGTATTCATTGAAAAGAAATGATTGCTTATCATATTTCATGCATATTTTTGGGAATTGAGTCATCATTCCATCAGTTTCA
>SNQJ01S0089488.1:0-30582 GCA_010110895.2 Picea sitchensis
AGAGAACAGAACCCTTAATTCCTTCCATTAAGCAGGAACCTTTAGCTCTAGTCTCTGATTGGCACACTCAGGAAAATAATTGAAAGCTGACTACTTCTAACAGAGAACAGAACCCTTAATTCCTTCCTTTAAGCAGGAACCTTTAGCTCTAGTCTCTGATTACCAAACTTCATAAATTCATCACACAAGATTTCTAATTAAAATGATTAACAATTAACCAAGCATGAACCTTCATGAAAACAATGCAACATTCGAAAAAACGGAATTCTTAGCAAGACAGAGTTCAGTAGTGTTTTAGCAAAGCAGGATTCATAAAAGTAGTGTTTTAGCAAACATAAACTAATCAAGGCATAAACATAATTCACACTAACACACTATAAAACTAACGGGTGAATCTTGTGAAGAAGGTGGGCCCTCCCTTCTCACAAGATTCCCCTGAGACGAAAAGGCTAGAGAAGGATGCTCAAAACAGTGTTTTATTCATCTATCAATGTATCATGTTACAATCTGAAAAAAATGAAGTACGTCCTTCTCTCTGAAACTTTCTTAGTACAAAAAAACTGGATCCTTCGAATGGTGATTTCCTCCTATTTAAAGAGGAGAATCCCTTTGGTACAATTGATCAACAAATTACAGGTGTATATCTGGGTCCTATTCTTAGTCGGATCGACTTTCTAAAATGGAATAGGATGTCCTAGTCTCCCGCAACAGAATGCTATTACGAATGTTGAATGAGGTGTTGTTGTTACGGCTGGAGTGACAGTTTCTTGTCACTGCTACATGTTGTTTCAGCACCGCAAATCGTGGGTTGTTTCAGCCACGGGATTTGTGCTCTTGACTGTTTCAGCATTCTCATGTAGCAACGATGGTTGGTGCTTGGCTCATGGTGAAACTGTTGTAGAGTTGTTGTTGACCGCTGACTATGTAACGACTTCCTTTGTGTTTCAGCATCGTCGGTCCTGGGCTGTGTAACGGCTTCCTCTGTGTTTCAGCATCGTGACCATGAACTGTGTAACAACTTCCCAGCATCGTATATCATGAACTGTGTAACAGATTCTGTGTTTCAGCATCGTCGACCATGGACTGTGTAACGGCTTCTGTGTTTCAGCATCTGCGACCCTGGACTGTGTAACAGCTTCTTTGAATTGTTGTTTCAGCAACAGGCCTTGAATGCTAATCTGCAGTTTGAACTGTTTCAGCACTTATACATTTTTAATCAATGGTTAAGTACGAGAGTGATGTAAAATATTATGCAAAACAGATTAAACATATAGTAATGAGAAGGGGTGTTGTATACCTCTGGAATGATAAGATAAAGTGATAATATGAGTTTAAATGTGGGTGATCAAGAGTGTAATAGTGGCAAAAAGTATGGGCAAAAAGGTACATTGTGTGGTCCTAACAAGTACTTCACTGATGTCATTGAATTCTTGAGTACAGTAGTTGTGCCAAAGGAATTTAGTATTGCATAGAAGAAAAATATGGTAGTCCGAGTTGTATACTATCAACTCATTGCACATCATTTATACAAGTTGGGTACATATAACATCTTGAGAAGGTGTGTATTGGAACATGAATGACCCATGGTTTTAGCAAAATCTCATGAAGGTATAGCTGGAGGACACTATGCAGGAAAATATACCACGTAGAAGGTATTGCACGCAGGTTTATGGTGGCCAACAGTTCATAAATATGAGAAGGAATATTTCCAGAACTGTGTGATGTCTATCAACGAGTGGGAAAACCCAACATGAGGAATGATATTCCCTTAAGACCCCAAGTACCTCTTCAGGTATTTGAAAAATGGGAAATAGAATTTGTCGGAACTATTGATCCACCAACAAGAAGGTCAGGAGATAGATACATCATTACCATGATAAAATACTTAACCAGATGGGTAGAAGCAACACCAGTCAAATATTTCAGCGTAGAGACAACAACACACTTCTTATTTGAGCAAGTGATTACAAGATTTGGATGTCCCGAGATTTTGATGAGTGACCAAGGAACCCATTTTATCAATAGTACCATTCAAGATATGACTGAGGAATTTGAAGTCTATCACTAGAAGAGTACAGCATATCACCCTCAGGCAAATGGGACAGTGGAAGATTTCAACAAGATTTCAGAGAATGCTCTAACACTTTGGCATCATGAACCTCCTGGACATATCGCACTTCGAGCACGGTAAGAATGTGGGCATGTGCATAAAACAACTCTTGGCCAGGGTGCATGGAGGCATCCTATGGATGGATAGGCCAGTCCTCATTGATGTGGCCCTAATTACAAAAATTACAGGGTTTCCCACTGTTAGCGCATAATCCAAAGAATACATTGAAAATAAAGTGTGTGAGAAAGAGATTGCTAATGGGGTATTTTCCTCAAATCCATCAAAGACATCAATGACCCTACGATGCGGTTCTCCAACAAGATAATGGCTTGCAAATTGTTGAGGAAATGTAGGAAATAAGAGGCTCTGGTAGGAGTCATACCAGTTTCCGTGTAGTGCGCAAAAGGGTTCATGTTTAGCAAGGTGTTGTACCTCCTAAACCAGTTTTTGATCAACTGTCGGGATGTGCAGGATAATGGAATTGAGTTTCACTATTCCTGTTTCCTCATCCTCATTACTTTGGCCACTTGGAATGATCCAGATTTAGGAGCGGAAAAAACTGATTAACAGACTAAATACAATAAACACATAGATAGGAAGAATAACACAAACATCCAGTGAACGATATCTTCTATAAAATAATGAATAGGATGAAACTGTAAAAATGCAGAACTAAACCTTGCTCGAATGGTGGTAGCTATCTCTGAGAAGAGATGTGTCTGTTATGCGCATCCATCTGAGAAGAATGGATTACAATGAGGCTCCAGAGGCCCTTTTCATATTACTCATGAATGCCAAAACCCTATACATCCAAAAACCTAACCCTAGAAGGTGAAATGGAAAAAGTCATGTGGGCCCTATGGGTAAGTTGGTGTAATTTGGTACCTCAACTTCCTAGGGTCATAAATTTTGCACACGACCTTCGTTTTAGGTGCGTGATAGCCCATTGGAAAGGTCTTTTTGAGAACTACACATTTCGTTGTCAGAATCTAACTTTGTCTACATTCTGACTGTGGCGAGTAAAAAAAACAACGTTTAGGGGCCCAAAACAGCCCTGGAAGTACAACAAGATGTGATAACATGAAAACATACAAAATAATCCAGTTGGATTAGGCAAGAGGCCGCCCATATCCACCTAGAGAATGTGTGAGGCTTCATATATCCCCCTAAGTGTATAACTCACAATTATAAAGCAGGATAGAAAGACGTGTCGAATAAAAAACAGACATGAGGAGCCAGTTGGAATAGGTGGGTGGCCACCAATATCCACTTGGATCATGGCAGGAGGCAAAATTCTCATCTTTTCTATATAGGAAAGGGAAGTGATATGCAAATAGGTACGAAACCCTTTGGCAAGCCAAGGATACTAAAAATCAGCAGGAAAATAGCATGATGTTCTCCATGATTCTTGAAGACATACAACATAGAACAACCAACGTATGGTGAATTTCTGTGGAGATGGTCTAGGAATATGAAGGCATTGCCAGGTTTAAGGCATCAAGGCATCATATGTGGATCCAGGCTACATGGGATCCAAAGAAAAAATGGTTGGAGATGCAGTACTGCGTATCAAGGGAAGAAGTCGATTGGTTTATTAAAGACTGACCTGCATAGTGGAAGGTGTCAGCAACAAAGACAAAAACCAAACCCAAGAAGTAAGCCACGACAAGCCCATCGACAAAGACAAGTAGCCTGACTGACAACACTAGGAACATTGCAGCACACACTCAAGCATCAAGAAGCAACAAAGAACCAAAAAATCCAAGGAGGAAGGAAACAATGTCTAGGGCAGAAGTCAAGGGGGATGCCAAGAATGGAGAAACCTCTCATCTTGAAGAGAAGGAGGCATAGATGAAGAAGAGTGGGGCGCAAAAATCACAGATGAAGAGAACTACATCGCAGGAGGAGGAAACATGCAAGAAGATGAAATACACGAAGAATCCTCCTTTCATCAGCCTGACAGAGGACAATGCCGAACTAGTGGCAGACAAAGTCCAGGACAGGGGAGAAGATGTGGTTCATGCAGTTGAGGCGCAGAGGGAGGATATCATGGAGAATTTAGTATACATCCATGAAACTCTACAAATGATGCATATTTTTACAGTGCAGTAGGATATAACGCAACATCTAGAAAAGACACAAGTACCCCCTATGCAGAAGGAACAAGAGGAAACAATGGAGATAGTGGTGAAGGGCAGCAACAACTTCATGGTCACGCAACAAATGTTGCAATTTGATGAGGAGATAGTGCAAAAACCAGTTGGGGACATAGACCAACTTGAGTTGGCGATGGCGCAAATACCTACAAAGGCGTTATATGGCTTACATGAGAGAATTATACATGAAGTGCAATCTAGAGCCCGCATAGACGCCACCAACTTATAAGTTGGTAGGGAGGTTACAGAGATGCTACAGATTACATGTGACTAGTTGAATCTGAAAAAGGAGGAGGGGGGAAAACGAGTAGACGGATTGGATAAGGGACTGACAACAACATCCCTGACTGCGTGCAGGAGCCATAAGACACACCTGAAGGGAAATTTCATAAGATTTCGCAGGTCATGGAGAACTATAAAAAGGAGATTATAGATATCACGGAGAAATTGATTCCTTCTACACCTCTAGAATTCAAAGAGAAAAGGGACCATGAGGCTACTGCGCACATCAACAATATTGCGCAGGAAGCTAAGGCAGTGCAAGAACTATATGACATAACTGCTCATATATGGACCATCTTTGAAGAGGATGAGAAAATACAACATTTGGACCGAAAAGAAGAGAAGATAACGACCGACATCTAGGAGTTAAAGCAACAACATAAGGTAATGCCCATCCTCGATAGGATGAATGCGCATGATATGAAGAACCCGCAGGAAGAGTTGAAGGCTTCTTAGGCTGACAAACAAACAAGATAGGCTCAACTGGAGCCACTGCAACAGGATGTAGAGAGGATGATCGAACAATTGAAAGTAGAGAAAGGGACAATTGAGAAAATGTACGTAGAATGGAGAGAAGTGCCAACATAACACATTATCACGTAGAGTGTGGAGAAGCTAGCAGAGAAGAGCACACAGGTTAAAGAGAAAGACGCTCACTTATCCAAAGTGTTTAACGAGTTGTAGCTCACCATCCATAGTTTGTAATAAGGCACAGTGGCTCGGGACGAGCCACATGTCAGTGTTGGGGGCATGTTAGTGCATGCCTATTTTGGGAGGAAAATCTATTTTGGGTGTATGCTTATTTTGGGAGGAAAATCTATTTTTGGCGCAAGCATATTTTGGGAAGAAATTCTATTTTGGATGTAGGCCTATTTTTAGAGAGAAAGATCTATTTTTGGAGCGCGCATCATAGGTGGTGGGAAAGCAGCGGGAATGAAAAAGAAGGAAAAACAACAAGAAAAAAAAGGAGGAAAAGCAACATGAAGAAGGAGGAAAAGTAGCATGGTACACATGCAGACATACCTAAGCATGTTAGGGTTAGGGTTTTCACAAAATTGTGATGGTTATAAGCCAATTGAGTAGTATAAATAAATACCTAGGAGGTCGAGGTAGAGGTTGTTGTTGATTGTTTTTTAGTTGGTTATTGGTTGATTAGGTGAGGAGATATAGTGTTTAGTTGAATAAGCTAGTTTTTTTAGGGTTAGGTCATAGGATGTGCAGCCTGGTGTGATCTAGTCCACCTCATAGAGGGTATTTAAACTCTTTTTTATTGTAATCATGAACACTGTAATGCGTGCAATGCAAATTTTGTAGAAGAATGAATAAAAGAGTAGAAGAGATAGATCTTTGTGGACATAGCCCCAGGGGGGTGAACCACGATAAATCTAGTGTTTTAATGTGCTTGAATGGTTGCTTCGATGTGATGTTATGAATCAGTTATAGAATGAATGGTATTCTAGCTAATCATAACATGCATGCATAGTTAGATGAATGAATGAACACTAGCTTAGATGAATGAATAATAATATTGATGCATGAGGAAACAAACCAATAGACAGCCCCAATCCCTTCCTAGACTGCAAACACCTAAGTATTGCAGTCCCCCATAAATATATCTCGGGTGAGACTGCGTGTGCACTATGTGTGCAACGTTTCCTTCTGGTTTACTAGGAGGGCTGATAGTTTTGAGGGTTTTGTTGGAACCTATTGAGATCATAACTTGGGTCAGCCCAAGCGTCCAACAGCCTTTGAGTAAACCTTGAACATTGGATGAGGGCATTGAGGATCATCAGATCCATCTAAGTGTATGATTGTCGGAGTGAACGGGTCAAAGTGGTTCATGGATACGAGGCGGATGTACTCCGATGGGAGGGATTACGATATTGAAGGAGGATTGTTGATCGGAGAAAGGAGATGTGTAGACCTCAGTCGTAGGATCATCGTGGGTTCCACATGATCACTTAGTAAGTAAACAAAGATATGGTTAAAAACCTTCATGCTCATTGCAGGACCAAGAAAATCAAGGTCGTTGGTCTCCGATTCTAAGAGTTGTTGGACCCCCAAAGGAGCAACCCATTAGAATGTAATGGTAGGAATGGAAATTTATATTTGTGATATGATACTTCGATGAGAGAGGGTCCGAGCTGATATGGATTGTTAATTTGGTGATGCAAAGTTGTTTTAATCACCCGACTGAGGGTATATGGATCCTTAGTCACTACAACAAGACTTGGATAAGGATTTCGTTGAAAATTGGGTTGAACAAATGAAATTTTATACATTATATATTGTGATAAGATAATTCTTCACCTAAACATCGATGAACTAAGACCAAGGAAGGTAAAACAAGTACTTACAATGAATACTAAGAAGAAAACTTGAACATCCTACTAGCCCAAGTGATATTAGGGGGTTGAGTGTGTTATACAGTCCTCTACCATCGAAACACATACATTTTAGTGTCATAAACCACTCCCACTAACTCACTCTAACGAAACATGCTTCGGCATATCTAACGATCCTCGTTCACTTCATCTGATAGTCATGGTTCACTTAGGTCCTCAGAATTACATGATGGTTAAGAGCTCTGAATTTTCCTCCTTAGAATGGATTGACATGGTGTTGATGGGGAAAAATTCGCCCGACAATAGTAAGGGGTACTCCTCGATACACTATCTCAACTAGACTATGCACCGTTTGGTTTGGGAGAGACATCCAAAATTTAACTTGGTTTCCATTGCTATTTTTGGGTTTTAGCGCTTGCAATCCGCTCTATCAATGAACATGGACTATGACTGGGTATGCAATGTAAATATGTATATGAAGACTATGTATTGAAAGAAAAGTAATCTATTGCTAATCTATCCTACCCTATCCTATCTAGGAGTGTACTAAAGTAACCGAGTGAGATGTAAATGAAACTGAACTTTGCATAAGATCCCCACACATGTAGCTGAAACAGAAGTGCAAAATCATAAACAAGTGCATACATACATATAACCATAACAATCTAAATTATATTTCTGCATACATTAACAACTCAACAATCTCAAGACTTAAATATATATGAAAGAATAATAAAAATTGTAGAATAACATAGAGTGCATAAGATTAGTCTATAGGAAAACAAACATTCTTATAGTCCATGTGAACAACATGCATCCCACTTGAAATAGTTCACAGCAAAGACAAATTCACACATAAACTCTTCTTTCATACAGAAAAGTGGCCCTAAGGGCTTTTCAATATTCATTAACCAAGTATAAGTTCTTGAATTAGTTCTTGGGTTTATAGAATGTTTGAAGAGCCCCTATTAAATGGGCATCTTCCCTCTTTTATACAATAATTTGTAACTCATGGGTGACTCTTTGTATTCTTCTTAAAGAAGTTGTTACAAAAACTGTTTAGTTTCCTTTTGCCTAGTGACAAGTGTATAATAAGACAAAATTGAAGTTGGTTGAGAAAAAGACAAAATAAGAGATAGGTAATATCAATTTCTAATCGCTATTTTGTCTTTATTCAAGAACTTTTTCCCTTGAGGTATGTTGTCCACACTTCTAGCTTATCATACAAAGATATGATTCTATGGTAAGCTAGTTCTTTCAACCATGTATTATGAATAACTATGCTATCTTCGAGAGTGCTCATATCCTTTAATAGTGTTTCCATGAATGCTTGTATCATGGTATGCAATTTTATAAGCTATAGGAGATGTTTCTCTATCATATCTATAGTAATTGTGGTGGTTTCTTCGACGACCGATCTTCTATGATTTGTGCTATCTTGCACCTTGTCTAACAATTCTTCCATGACCAGATTTTTACCAAGCTCATATAATTGAGGTAGTTGGCTTCCTTTAATTAACTCTTGCATGACCTTGTGTAGATTCAATCATACACCCATTGATTTAGTGACCTCTTTGTCTGCTCTTTGTCCGACTTGTTGGCAGTGGTCTAGTGAATATGTCTTCCTCTTTGAGGTTGATGGTTGATATAACTTGGCTGGTGCATCAAGATTCTTTGGGAAATATACTGTCATCAAAGCCATTTTGGATGAGATAGAGTGAGCTTTTGCATCCTTCTTCCTATCTTTTTTAGCATTTGTCAAGGCTTGCTTGACTACTTGATTAGTTGGTTCTACATAACCATGAGCTACAAAATCCTAAGAATGTAATAATGTCCTCATTTTGATTGCTTAAACTTCATAATTCTTCCCTTTGAGAATGGGGATTTGTGGCTTTGCAAAATTGCTGCTACTTGAAGCCATTTTTTTATTTTTTATTTTTTACACAAGACAAAACCCTTTTACTTCCTTTAAATTAACATACAAAATTGTGATTTTGCCAAACACTTTTTATTAGTATCTACTAGACCCTTCACTAGAAATTCAATTTATTTTTGAATAAAACTTTCACCATCACTCAACAAGAATGTATTCACCAATCAGAGATTTAGTAGAATGACATTTATCTTACTATCTCATGCAAAAAACCTTCACTTGAGTAGCGAATGATGGCTCCAACCTTGCTCTGATACCATTGATGGAAGGAGACAAGAAAATTTACTATGAATGCTACAACATTCATCAACTAATAATAATAACTCTTTGAACTATGGCTACAAGTCATAAACTTCACAGTTGCATTGCTTCATAAATGAGATATAAATGCAAGAGATATAAATGCATAGAGGAAAATACTCTATAATAGTCTTCTCCAAATATCTAGGTGAGAAAATCGATTGAGATACAATGTCTAGAAAAAACTAGATCACTAAAGATTTTTGGTTAACTAAAGTAATTACAATATTCTGATACATGTAGCATGTATAACAAGATACATGTAGCATGTATAACAAGAACATATACATGAACATTACTTCTATTTTCTATTTGTGTTCATTATGTGATCAATGGTTTATGGATCATCTATAATACGTTGCAGGTATTCTTCCTCACACCATTATTTCACAATCCGAAGTATAGTGAGAAATATATTTCAAACATAACCTTGGATGAAAACCTTCAAAGAAAGGTTTAATAACTTTCCCACAAATATATTGATAATTGTCACGTAGTTCATTTTTTAATGCTCCATGTCACTTGTAATGAACTCTTACAAATACATCTTCAACTAAATACACAGTGGTGTGACTAGTTCAAGTCCATTTGCCACACCAAATCACCGGAAGGAGGCATGATTTAATGTGAGTGATATATTTACTTTAATTCTTCCTAATAAATATTAGCTCCAGGGAAAATATATGTTTTTCCGGAGCTATTTCACCAATATCCCCGTCACCAGCTTTTCCATTTGTCAGAATTATACCGAGTGTTTGACAAATGGATCCACTTTTTGTTTGAATAATAATATTTAGAAATTCATTTATTAATTTAAAATATTATTTACAATTTATTTTTATATGTAAGCGTAAAGTGAATAGCCCATATCATCCGTACTTTGTTATAATTATATATCTAACAAGTTAAAGAAACAACACCTAATATGAAATGAAAATCTAATTAACATTACAGTCTACAATCACAGCAAGAAAGTAGGACAAACAAAAAATCTAATGCCATAAGATATAAAATATACGATATATAAAATCTGATTAACACTGCAGGAATGCAGAATAAATGGAAAATCTAGTGCTATATAGTATTAAATAGAAAATCTTATTAATATTAAGACTAGAATGACCACACGGGACATCAAACCTTGTTATTCTGTATCATAATTTAACACGAAAAATCTAATTCCATAAGATATAAAATATAAAATATATGAAATGGAAAATCTGATTAACACTGCAGGAATGCAGAATAAATGGAAAATCTAGTGCTATATAATATTAAATAGAAAATCTTATTAATATTAAGACTAGAATGACCACACAGGACATCAAACCTTGTTATTCTCTATCATAATTTAACCAACAAAGTTGTTGTTTTGTAATTTATTATTAACTCATTACATGAGCGTAGCGCCTCTATGTGGATTAATAGAAATAGGAACTTTAGATAGATAGGAAAATCCATATATGATTATAACAAATCATCTTCTATACTATGAAGGTTATAGCCTTATAGTTAGTCTGTATATGTCAGTGTCTGCACATTAAATAACATAGGAAGCTCTTGTATGTGATCTACATATTCGTTGGTATTGGCATGGAGGAAGTTGAGAAAGAAATTGGGCGTAGGAGGTTAGGGAACTTCAAGGCTTTTTTGAAGAATTTTGGAAACCTTTCCCATGGAAATCCTCTAATCTCGTCGACTTTGAATACATCAAAACACTGTCTTCACCATTTTTTTAATCGCCTCCAACTGAAGATTGTGGAATCTTGTTGTTCTTGTTTCAAATCTATCAAGATCCTCTTCAACCAAATTGCTTCACATGTTGTTGATGCTATTGCAATATACTCTTCCTTTGTAGAAGATAATGAAACAGTTGGTTGTTTCTTTGAAGACCATGATACTACACCTGATCCTAGGCTAAAAATATAACCCAAAGTACTTTTTCTATCATCAATACATCTAGCAAAATCACTATCTGTATAACCAACCAACCCAAAATGAATTGTTGAAGTGTACCAAATGCCAAAATTGCTTGTTCCACAGACATACCTTAAAATTATTTTTTCTTCTCCAAAGTGAATCTTACTTGGACCTTGCATGAATCTATAAATTAAACTTGCTGCTTGCATAATACTAGGTCTAGTTGCAATAAGACACATGAGACTTCCTACTAAACTTCTATAGGATTTAGCATCTACCTTTTTTTCTCCATCTTCTACATAAAACTTTTCATTTGTATTGATAGGTGTGCTCATGTGTTTACAATTTTCCATTTTCTGTTTGTGAAGAAGATCTGTATCATATTTTTCTTGTGAAATAAAAGTACCATCATTCATTTTCCTCACTTCTATGCCAAGAAAATATTACATCAACCCAAACTAGTGATTTCAAATTCAGTCATCATAGCTTGTCTGAACTCTTCCACTAACAAAATACTTGAGGATGTATATATCAAGTCATCTACATATAAGCAAACAAAAAGTAGATCATTTGTACCATTTGACTTGATATATAATGTGGGTTCACTTTCACTCCTCTTAAATTACCTTTTTAGAAAATAATTATCTATCCCGCTATACCATGCTCTTGAAGCTTGTTTAAGCCCGTGAAGAGTCTTTTTTTTAATTTGTAAACCTTATTTTCATGTTCTTTAACTTCATATTCTTGGGTATGCTCAACATAGACATATTCTTTCAAAACACCATTCAAAAAGGCTAATTTTACATGAAACTAATAAGCCAACCATTTAAATTGTGTTGCTAATACTAAAACAGTTCTTAATATTGGATTCAATCTTGCAACATGAGTATATTTTTCATCATAGTCTATACCTAGGTGTTGAGAAAACCCCTTTGCCAACGACCTTGCTTTGTGCTTTTGTATAGACCCATCAAATGCATACTTTGTTTTGTACACCCAGTTTACCCCAATGATTTCTTTTTCAATAGGAGGATCCACAAGCTCACATGTTTCATTCCTTTTAATGGTTGCAATATCTTGATTCATTGCTTTGCACCAAGCTTCATGTTTTTCTTCATCTTCAAAGAATCTTGGGTCTACTTCAATCTCATACATTAAAGCAAAGTTAGAATATCCATAAATTTCATTTAAGGATTTTACCTTTCTTGGAGGAGGACTTGGACTTGAAGCCGGACTTGAAGTTGAAGAAGATGATGGAGTGGAGGTAGTAGTAGTACTTGGAAAACTAGTTGGATTTTTAGAAACAAAAGATTTATCTCCTTGTACAACAATTCTTGGACATTCTTGTTGCACTCCTTGATTCCACTTCCATTCTTCTTTTTCATAAAAAAAAAAAAAAAAACACATCATGACTAACCAACAATCTTTCAGTTTGTGGATTATACAATCTGTAATCCTTTGCCTCCTCACAATAGCCAATAAAAATGCATTTCATACTTTTCTCATCTAGTTCTCTTCTTTTTTTCATCAGGAACATGAGCATAAGCAATACAACTAAAGACTTTCAAATGAGAAACACCAGGTTTTCTTCCACTCCATGCCTCATACAAATTCATATTTTGCACACTTCTTGTTGGACATCTATTCAACAAGTAAACAGATGTAGCTACAACTTCAACCCAAAAAATATTTGGAAGACTTTTACCTTTCAACATGCTCCTAGCCATCTCAACAATTGTCTGATTCTTTCGTTCAACCACACCATTTTCTCGGGGAGTATAGCTTGCAGTCAATTGCCTATATATGCCATTCTTTTTGTAATAATCATAAAAATCATTAGAATTAAATTCTTCCCCTCTATCTGTGCATAATGTCTTTAAAACATAACCACTTTTCTTCTCAACAACAACTTTGAATTTTTGAAAAATAAGAAGAGCATCAAATTTCTCTTTAATGAAATACACCCATCTTCTTCTACTGAAATCGTCCACAAAAATAATAAGTAATTATTTTTGTTGAGTGACAAAGTTTGCATGGAACCACATATATCTCCATGTACTAGATCCAATGGTTTTGTTTCTCTCCAAGATTTGCCTACTGGAAATGAGACTGTATGATGCTTTCCCGTAATGCATCCTTCACAAACTTGATCAACACAATCAATAAGAGGAAATCCTTTGAACATTTGATTATTATGTAGTAACTTTAAGGCTCTTATATTTAGATGCACATACCTCATATGCCATAGCCAAGAATCATCATCATAGTCGACTTTTAATGCTCTATTTGCATCATAAGAAAAATTGAAAGCAAATATTTTGTTTTGCAACATGTTAATTTTGACTATAATATGATTATGATTTTCTTTATCATATATGATGCCTTCACAGTTCTTAAAAACAAAAATATATCCCTTTTCAATAAGCTCCCCCGCACTCAACAAATTATGTGCTAAACCAGGAACATATAACACATAAATAATATGTTTTACTTGGCCTTGCTTTGTTTTTACTACGACGGTTCCTTTACCTTTAACTTCCACTGGCTTGTCATCTCCCAAGAGTACTTCAGAATTTGTAGATTCATCCATCGTGACAAAGCTATCTTTGTTTCCAATCATGTGGTTGTTGTAGCCATTGTCCAAAAGCCATACCTCCCTCGAAACCTTGTTATTTGAATCACAAGCCAAAAACAAAGTTCCCACATCTCCCTTTTCCCCAGAAAAATTAGCTTGTTGCTTTTGCTTTTTCCAACAATTACTTTCATAATGGCCAAATCTTTTACAATAAAAACATTGCACTTGGGATTTTCCAAATTTTTTACCTCCATCATTAGTGTCATTATCTCTTCCTTTGTTATTTGCATTAAAAATTCTTCCTTGACCTCTTCCTCCTCTATTTTCTTGTCCTCTTCCTCATCCACGAGTGTTGAAAACTTCCTCACGGGAATAATTCTCAACTTTATCTCAGGAAATATTGGATTTTGTTTGAAAAGCTTGCTCAAGATATTTTTCAATGGATCTAATCATCCTTTGCTCACGAGATTGAAGAGATCACATAAGCTCATTCACATATAACTGAGTTAAATCTTGAGATTCTTCAATAACAACAACGACGACATCAAATTTTGCAGGAAGACTTCTTAAAAACTTCTCAACAATTTTTTGATCTGTTAAATCTTCTCCATAAGATCTAATTTGATTCACTATTCCCATAATTCTAGTGAAAAAATATTGCATAGATTTTGAATTCTGCATGCAAAGAGTTTCAAATTCTCTTCTAAGAGATTGCAATTTAACAACTTTTACCTTATCTGTCCCTTGATATGTTTGTTGTAGCACATCCCATGATTCCTTTGATTTCATTGTTGCAACAAGTCTTGGAAAAATAGAATCGTGCACTGCTTGTTGGATGAAAAAAGACCTTTTGAGTCATTTTTTCAATTTTCCCTTAATCGATCTCTTTGGACTTGGGTGAAGCCAACAATAGCTTGAGCATTCGCTGGTTCTGTATAGCCATTTTCATTCCACAATTCTTGTGAAAGAAACAAGGTTTTCATTTTAATGCTCCAAAAATCATAATTCTCACCTTTAAAGATTGATATTTGAGGCTGAGAAATATTAAGACCATTGTTGTTGTTGTCCATTTCTTTAAAAATTCTAGAACTCCTGTCAATAGCTTCAATCTGCACAAGCATCACAAAGAAATTTAATCTTTCCCACCACTGTAACCTGTTCTAATACCAAATGTACAATTATGAGGATACAACTAGCACAGCCGCTAACTCACGTCTGGTGAACGCTGAAAGGCTTACAGTTGAGGAAATCCGAGGTAGAGGAAACAGGCGGACAATTGATTAAATCCGTGATAGCATGGAAACGTTGCTTGTCTAATACCTGTAATTTCCAAGAATGAAGTTGAAGGAGTGCCTGCTAAACGTGGTAATCTCAAAGGTTAATTATTTAAACGTGGCAATCATATGGTGTTACAGTAATTTCTTAATATGATTAGGTAAATGTTAAAAAGTAAACAACTTAATTGATGCATTAATAAATGCAAGGAAGTTATCAACAATAAATTTGACTCGTTGATTTTGGAGGACGACTAAGAATATACCGTCATCTTCAATATGTAGCCATTAGATTATAATTTAAGATTAAAAGATCATTAATTGTGCCCATCTCCAATAGGTATACGCCTTTCGGCGTAATTATAGTTATAAAACACAATAACAATACAAAGATTGAAACAATACATCAAAGATATCAATGCTTTAGATTTTTCCTTGTGATTTCTTCTCAATTTCTCATTTTTGTATTGAACAACTAAAACATTCATATATAGCCTTCAGATTTCAATAAATCTGGAAATTTCTACAAATCATTTGCAACTAATTCTAATCATTTGACTAATTATGAATAACCCTAAATTATGTTGATGACACTGACATTATGCCGCAAACATCTAATCAATATTAGCTGACACTATTACAGTCTTCAGTAGTTACAATAATACAAATTAAGCATTATCTTCAACCATCCTGAATCCTCCTCTTCCCACTTCATCGCTGAAATTATTAGTCCTCGCTTTTAGCTCCCCGTATTTGAATCTCTTTGGTCCCCCGCCTGAAAGATTAAGTAGAATATCTAGGTTGAAAATTCCGGTTATGTCTCTATATTTGGAGTACTTTCTCAGAAATGCCCAAAAATCCAAAACTCCACAGAAAAGCTCAATGCCAAATACAGAGAAAATTATGATAAGATCACGCGTTGTAGTGTCGAAATCACTTGGTGGAAACGACAAACTCAAGATAGCGACGAAAACATTATCCTGGATAGATAGCATACCCGTGTATGGATTTGAGACATTTTTTTCTGTTCCAGACAACTTCAAGTTCGTGGGCGGTTGCCGTCCTGAAGACCAATATCCATTCGATAACCTGCTAAAATAGAGGAAACAGTTGTCGTCCAACTGGTATGAAAAACCCAGACATGTGCAGTTGTTCAAACAAGTTGACTTACATAATGATAATTAGAACTGCATAAAGTCTGGGGAAATTGAATAATTCTCTTTGTTCAAACAAGTTGACTTACATAATGATAATTAGAACTGCATAAAGTCTGTGGAAATGGAATAATTCTCTGGCAGCCGCGAGGATCAGTAATATTTCGATTGAAACCCGGTGGACATTGGCATTCTGGCGTACTGTCGTTCAATTCAGGGGTCTTGCAGATAGCGTTATCTCCACAAGTGCCGTGAATTTGACAACGCTCTTGTACTGATTCCCACACTACCTCCCAAGAAAAAGATGAGTCCCCCTTCCAACTGTAAATTCAGATATTTCCATCATCTTAAATCTTTAATCTCGCTATGATCTGATGGATCTTGACTGCTCCTGATGCCATCAATATATTTGCTTGAACTTTCTATAAGATTCTATCTTCCCTTAAACTTGTGATACCCATCAACCTGTTAGATTTATAATGAAGAAAAGAGAAGAAATATAATAGAAATAAATAAAGCACCAAGAAACCATGAAGAACAAAGATAAATAAACAATGGAAGAAAAGGCATACTCTATTCATCAATGCTTCAGTAAATAATCATGTACATAGATGTACATATAATACAAAAGACCATAACTATCATGTGATTGTATAACAGTTAGGTTAACTTAACCAACCAACTAACTTATGATTAGTGTTTTAACATCCCCCCATAATCATAAGTTCGCTCTTGCCTCAAAAATCAAGGCATTACTTGACAATCACATGTGTCAAACAAATATTCAAAGGGCTGATTGAAAATGCTCTCTGAACTCTGAAAAATAGAAGAAGTTGATGTCCTATACTAAATTGGTGGTTTAAGAATGACCACAAACTCATTCATTGGTGGGAGCTTAGGATGACCACAAAACAACTGGTGGTTTGGGATGACTACAAACCAAATGTCTAGCAGAATCTTATGTCTTCTACTAAATGGCATGGTTTTAATTTGACCATAAACTAACAAGAGCCAAGGCTCAAAAGTATGAAAATGTAACAAGTGTAACTTCATGTCTTTTACTCAATTGATGGTTTTAAGCTGACCAAAAACCATATCAACAACAATATATTCAAGAACAAGATTGCATACCAAGAACTAGGTTGCATACTTGATCATCTCTGCACAGGCTCTAAAACAAACTTAGAACCCGACTTCAATCCAGGATTTTCCTCCGCCGTGGACAAGTGGTTCTAATTCTCTTGACCGTCATTCACAGGTATGGCTAAGAAGAGATCCAACACATCAAACTGTCTTCAGACTCTGTCAGAAGACAGTTTGTTGTGTTGGATCTCTTCTTGGCCCTCATCATACCCTAAATCATCAAACCTTGAAAAACATTCATGTCCATCAACTGGAGAAATATCTCCAATCAAGTATGATTGTACCTGTGTATAAACTCATTGATAAGATCGCTCCAATAAATTGGCTTCCAAATGCTAACGCCAATTCCCTAACCATTCAAAATGAATTTAGAGCCTAATTTTGCACCCTTTGAACCTTTACTAAGGGATGATTTGTTCCTCCCACAAAATTTGTATTGGTGATTTCCATCAAACATTTTGACTTATCATGGCTAAACCGGTGACAGTGTTTGCACGGTATGGGTTCTTTATCCGACCGATTAGCAACATCATAATCAACTATATCCTGTATCTTCGGGTTTCTTACCAATATCCTCAAGCTCTGTCTTCTTATCATCATTCACAAAACCTCCACTCACAAAGCAAACAGCTTCGCTATAATTAGGAAAATGAAAAAAGGTTGTTAGCATCCTTTACACATCCTAGTCCATACCCATTCTCATTTTGTAATTCTTCCCATGGTCGAAAAATACATTTATCCGCAACTTTTTCTAACATAGAGACTTCATCTAACTGATCTTCATGTTTATGACTTTCATCACTAGTCAACTGAGTGTCTTCATTCTCATCCTTGATGTCATTGTGTTTGTTAAAATCACATCGTTGTCAAGAAAAACTTAACTCGTCAGACAACAATTTGTTTGAAGTTTGAACATATCAATTTTCTTGTGTGTTACTTGTAAACAAACAATCACTATGTTGAGAGTGCACTTGTTTATTGTAAATGTAGATTCTGTAGTTGAGCTAATTAATGTGCTAATATTGTAAATAGTTCTTCAATTCTTGCCATTTGTTTGTATGTTGATGCCACAAAGTTCAATTTTGTATCATGTTGTGCATGCGAAGAGGAATCGTTCCTTGTATGAATGCTGCTAAAAACTACAGGATAACCAATGATTTAGACACACACAAAGATCCTAAGAGGGACCCCCTTATTCAATTTCAGGTGGGTCAAAGAGGACTCCTTATAACTTCCAAAAACTCCTTATAACACCTTTACAAAAAGTCTTCAAATAAATAACAAACCCTTATAACTCCAATTAAAAACAATTAAACAATTTTGCAATTGAAAACATTCTTATAATAAGAGCATTCTTATAACTCCTCAACCAAAAGAAACCCTTATAACTTCAATTATAATCAATGGAGAAAACTCCTCCATACAAAACCTTATAACTCCTTAAATCCACATCAAAGTCTTCCTTTAAGTTCTATTGCAAATAACTCCTTATAACTCCTTGAGTTTCTCTTGAAATAATTTATTTTTTTAATGAAATCCACTTATCACTCCAAAAGTTTTTAAGGGATCTTGCATAAAGCTATAACCCCCATAAAGAAATATTTTAATATTCTTTATGAAACTTTAATGTTCTTTATGAAAGATGACTAAATTAGTGAAATAATGCCACTAAACTATTAACAATGCCAATCAGGTTTTTTTTTCACCTTTTGATCATCGAATTCCATTGTTGAAGCATAACAAGATTGTTGTTGCCACTCTCTAGCGACGAGTCAGAACATGAAGTGAATTGGTTGCATTGCGTCTGTTGTCATCACATAGAACGACTATATCGATGGTAATAATAAGAATGATTGTTGAAGGACCAACCACCTAATTCCCATGCTTGAGAGTTGTGATAGCCTTCGTCTGTGCATCTTCTTTAATTATTGTTCTGGGCATGTTTCATGGGTTGATCTTAGAAATGTAATGTGAGATCCATACATATTCATAATCGGATCTATTCACACCGAAAAAATCTTGGATGGGCATATTGTGGTAATTGATTCGAACAAAACATGTGTGGCTTATTAACACGCATGCCTAGGTCGCAGAGGAATGATCGCTTCTTTTGAATTGTTAGATCACAAATAGTCTGGCGGATTTCTCGTGCATGCTCCTTGTACTAAACCCGTGGCTTTTAGATTTAAATGCATCAAATACCAATCCCTCTGAAGTAGCGCCTTAGCCAAAAGCTTCAATTAAAACCAATCCTCAAAAGGTCTCCTTCAGTTGGCCTATTCCCATCCATCGGTTCCATATAACAATTTAAAGACAAGACAACAAAGGGAGATAGTTGTCGCTGCAGAGAAGATTGTCGAGTGCCAGCAAACAATACTTATTCTAGGGAGACATTTAGAAGCCCTATCTTCTCCAAAGGATTCCATGGACAATCAAGATCTGATGCGTCTCCTTTTGTACAGCAAGAATCATTTTCCCAAAGTAATTATCTTCCTCTCCTAAAGAATCTTGGTGTTCTTTCTACACAAAACTTCAATTCATACAGTCATCAATAAAAATTGCAAACGATTTACCTCAATTAGATTTCTCAAGCCTTTGATGCTGCAATCTCTGAATCTCTCTAGAGAGTGTTCTTGCTAGTGGCTTCCTTTGATAGGATCAGATCAATGCCTCACTCTGGGATTTTCACATATTCACGCTTCTCCACGGTTCAACTTCTCACATTTTCACATCTTCTTGAGTGCGAGCAGATTGGCCACACTTCCCTCTCCTCATGCTATCGAACTAGTGAAAAAACAAAAAAACAAATGACATGTTTTATTTGTAGATAGCTAGCGCATTAGATGGGAAGTAGGTATCATAGGAACTTCTTCATAGGCACATAGGTATTACAATGCTTTGATACCACTGTTAGATTCATAATGAAGAAAATAGCAGAAATATAATGGAAATAATAGAAGCAATCAAGAAACTATGATGAACAGAGATAACTAAACAATGGCAAAAAAGACATACTCTATTCAT
Source organism: Picea sitchensis (assembly GCA_010110895.2). NCBI lineage: Eukaryota > Viridiplantae > Streptophyta > Pinopsida > Pinales > Pinaceae > Picea > Picea sitchensis. The sequence continues at coordinate 20,217 of SNQJ01S0089488.1, forward strand.
CAATGCTTCTGTAAATAATCATGTACATAGATGTACATTATAATACAAAAGACCATAACTGTCATGTAACTGTATAACAGTTAGGTTAACTTAACTAACCAACTAACTTATGATTAGTGTTTTAACATCAACGCCCAGACTAAATGCTACATTATTAGCTATCAAATCTGTCAGACTCCAACACAAATCAGCTAGATCTAATCCTAATTCGCTCATGTTATAATACAAGGAGGGTGTTTGAGCATTGGACAGAGAGGTAGAGAAGATATAGACACCTGAGGCGTAGGTGCTATCATTTCTCATTGACACCAATGTATCGTTCTTAGATAATTTATGTGTTGGAAGAAGAGTAAAAGTAGGAGAGTCAAAGCTCTGCAGAACATGGTTCTTCTTGCTTGTATTGAACAACAAATTCCCTGAGTCCAACAAAACCAGAGCCATTCCACTAGAAACGTTGATTGTCGCTCTCCATACAACATTGGATATTCTCCCTTGGGCATCAAAGTCAGATATAGTGAGATTTCCATTCTCTAGGGTTAATGAAGAATTGTAGCCTACGAGATCGTCTCTATTAGCCATCCATGCCACGGTTCTCTGAGTATCGTTGGCATACCATACAACAAAAGAATAATTATTTGGAGAAACATTATAGAAACCCGCACAAAATGTCCCATTTGGAGAAACCGGGTATATGTTATCCCCAAGCTTCCAACTAAGATTTTTTAGCCAAGTAGAGGACACAACTAATTCCTTCCCTTGTCCTCCTTCCCCACAACCCAATAAAGTGAAGTACTGCATAAAAATAAGTGTAAGGAAAACCTGCGACATAGTGTCCATGGATTTTAACTTTCCATAACCCAAACCTTCTCCTTTGTTTCAGCGACGAAGGCAGAGATCCCTTGTGCACCACATGAAACGAATTAGATTATATCATCAAATACCATGAAATGCAAGTAGGTTCAGGGTAGGGATCAAAATTGAGCATGTCACACCACCTCAAAAAGGCTCCCAACACTTTCGAGAAGTGTCTTGAAAAAAATGGTCATCCAAAAAAAATGCTCATTTTCATTTTACCCATTTTTGAAGAAGTACAAGGTGCAAATTAAAATTTCATAAGAAGGGTTATTCTTCAAATTGTCCATCATCTATATATCTTAAATGAGTGACACATCCATGGATAACTTTGTGTATGTTGCAATTTGTGTTCAATTCTTGAGTTTGGGGCTCTAACAGTTGTGAAGTGAAGTGGCTCAAAAGTCGATGTCTTAACTTTGTGCATAGTAAATGCATGATGCTATTGAGAATTTTAATACTAATGGTGAAAATAAGGAATGATTCAAGAATGAAATGACTTCCCTTTCACACTTCATTGATTCTATAGCACATAATGTCTGGATCTAGATATTATATTAGATTTGAATGGAAAATAAATAAATGTTGAACTTAATCTCGTCTCTCAATTTGTTTTTATTGTGAGGTTCTTTATTTACTCAAGAACAATGTTATTTTACCATACCATCTTGCATTAATGTGACGAAAGATAAGTGATAGATAGGACTTGAAAATTAAAGTTACATTCCCTATTTTTTTCTAGAATATCATTTAATATTATCTATCTATTTCTATTTTTTTTATAGAATATCATTTAATATTACCTATCTATTTTCTCAAACCATCCATGGTATCAGTGGTGGTATTATCGTTACCAAGTCTCTACACTTCCTTCCAAGTTCAATTCGGAATGGATTTGTACCCTATCCATTTCCTCCAATTAATTATTTGAATTCTTGCTATGCTTATTTCAGTGATTTGAATTATGTTGATATTTCCCTTCTTTTGAACCATTTATTTGAATTCTTTCTATGTTTGATTTCAGTTATTTGAATTATGTTGGTATTTCCCTTCTTTTGAACCATCTATAGCATGCCCAAGAATGTGGCCTAAATTATTTGGAATTGTTTGTAATGCCTTTTGTTCTTAAATTGGATTTGTAGAGCATTTTTGTTCTTAGAAGGTATTCTTTGAATTCTTGTTGCATTTGAATTGTATCGATATTTCATTACTAATTTTCCACCATAGTTTATTAGAACTTGATATCCAATAATGTGCCTTTGAATCCTTATTTATGTTTCTTTCAAATTCATGTGTTCACTATTGATTGTATGTTCACTATTGGTTGCAATAGTGAAGGGTTCAATATTTGTGGAGATTCTACTTCTCCATTTGAGAGGTATGAAATGAAATTGATTGTATGTTAACTATTGGATGCATTAGTGAAGGGATCCTTATTTGTGGAGCATCAACTTCTCTTTTTGAGAGATAAGTATGAAATGAAATTGATTGTATGTTAGCTATTGGCTGCAATAGTGAAGGGTTCCTTATTTGTGGAGCATCTACTTCTCTTTTTGAGAGGTATGAAATGGAATCTGTGTCTTGTTGATTTGGAAAACCTTTGGGTCATCCAAATTTGGATTTCACCATTTTTATTGTTGTAATCAATTAAATAATCAACTAAATAACTATGAAAATACTTCTCTTTTTTCTTGGAGTTTTAATGTATGTTTCTAGATTAATTCAATAATTTAGTCACATATTTGGGGTTGTATAGACAATAGGTACACTACAAATATACATTGCTAATTATTTTCATAAATCTATAGAAAACACATCGCAATGACCTGCATTTTTCTTTAGTGCAACAAACAAACTATTTAGAAGCATTATGATATTTTAATATTTGAATCTCTGCTTTGAGAATGTTAAGGTGATTTTTTCAAGATAACTTTGAGAACCTTAAATATTAAGGGGATATTTTGAATTTACTAATTTATTGCATAAATTCTATTGAAAATGTAATATTTTATTTAACACAGTTTTGAATGAAGCTAATTTATGATTAATTTATTATTGGCAATTACATTGTAATTTGTTTAAAAATTGGCAATTAAAATGTAATAATTTTAGAAGTTTTTCATCATGAAAAAATTGCATGAATATATACCATTCAAAGTGAAATTAAGATCAATCCTTCAAATTTGATGATTGAAAGATTAACTACAAAGTCAAAATCAACTTCAACGAATTTCACAAAGTCAAAGTTAATGATTGACTTTCCAATTGAACGCTTCATGACCGAATATACAATTAGGTTAATGGATGGGACTAACAAGGCACTAACGCGCCCAGTGTTCAGATGGTCGTCGTTTATGTTAAAATATTTAACTACGTATCTATGAATATTTAAAAAATAGATAAATTGAAAGGGAATCCAAGATAAAGGAGTAAGTCAGATCTGCGGAATTAGGTCATATCCGACTATAAATATATAGGCGAGGTTCAACCACAAAATTACTTATTAAATTTGTGATTAAAATCTTAATGAACCAAATTTATGTAATTAAACGCTTAATAAACCAAATTTATAATCAAGGTTAACTCAAATAAAAATAAATACTTAAAAATAAAACAATGAATTCAAAATTAAAATATTTTTAATAAAATGGTCCGCTTTCCAGTTTGACCAACATGGCAGCTAATAAAGATAACCAAGACTAGTGACAACACAAATGTTATCTCTAGTAGATCTCAAGGAATGCAGAAATAAATAAATAAATCTCAAGAAGCAGAAATAAGTAAAAGCTTTTCAACAATAATCCACAGCCCTAGTAGACAACTCAGAAAAAATACCTCTTTCAAAGTCCAAGGAGAGAAAGCAATATGCACCCGACAACAATCTAATTAAATCGATGCAGGGGCACTGACATACAACAATTAAAATCGAATTCTCCTCGGGCGAAGCTCCCTTCCCGTTAACCACACCCTTGTCTACTTAACGTCGTCATCCACTCTCTGCCCTTCCCATTCCATTCTTCATTCAAAACATCATGTATGGAAATTTGAATTTTAAACTCTCTCGCGCTCTATTTTAAACTTACATTTAACAAACGCCGACATGCCCAGGGAACGATGTGCTACCAAGGTCGAGAATGTAGGGTGCATATGGTGGTGGAAACATGTTACTTGGTCGAATGTCTCCTCACAGTAGCAGGGCACATGGCCGAATGGTTTCTCACATCTTCAGCTCAAGCTTCGACTCCAAAATGTGAGTGGGTGCTCTGAATTAGAAGAGCTTTCAAGTATGGAAACATTGTTATCTTTGGAGGTGTTTCAGGCAGATAGATGTGTGAAGTTGAAGAGCATACGGGGTTCGAACAACTCTCAAAGATGGACACTAAGTGTTAGTGGGTGCTTTCAGTTGAAAGAGCTGCCAACTATGGAGACATTGGTATCTTTGGAGGTAGATGGATGTGTGAAGTTGAAGAGCATACTGGGGTTGTCGCAGCTTAAAACACTTCAACACCTAAATAATAGTGGGTTCTCTAAGTGGTATCTTTAGAGATGCTACTGGCAGAGGGATGTGCGAATCTGAAGAGTATACAAAGGTTGGCTCAACGGACCAAGCTTCGAAACCTAAATGTTAGTGGGTGATCTAAGTTTGAAGAGCTGCAAAGTATGGAATTATTGGTATATTTGGAGCTATTGCGGGCAAATGGAAACATAAAACACACAAAACAAAACATAAGAGATACACATATGAATACACAAACACAACTTGATTTTTGGCATTAGTTATCACCTCTATTTATACACATGATTGTTGATCATGAACATAGATCAAGGGCTCATATTGTCTCTTATATACACTTCTCCTCACTTTAGTCAAGCTTATTTATTACATCAACTATTTTGATTGACTTGTTTCTTACTTACTCACACGTGTCATCAACTTTGGTTTACTTACTCAACAGGTCATCATACCACATATGTATGAGTTATGTATTCTAACAATTCCTCTTAACGAATACATGTCTTAATCTCTATCTAGTTAGGTATTTATCAGAGTCATGTCACCATTTTCAACTTCTATCTTCATATGGTTGGGCTCACATCAGAATGTTACTTCATTTTTTACTGGCTTCCCCTCATCATAAATCACCTTGGGATTTTGCGACTTACCCATAACCATTACAATGCTCATGTGGTTCGAAATGACCACTAGCCATCATACCAAGTGGTTTCTAGCTGACTACAAAATTAGCTTACAAGTGGTTTTGGATGAACACGAACCTTTCACACATAGATGGTTTTTTCTTACCATGAACCTTGCACATAGATGGTTTCGGCTGACCACTAACCTCACACACATAGATGGTTTCGGTTGACCATGAACCTTGCACACAGATGGGGAAATCAATTTCTAATGCACACACTCATTTGAGATTTCTTTACTATGAGCTTCGTCCTCAAACTTTTTATTTCTTCTTCTTTTGTACTTGCAAACAACTAATCATTAATGTCCATATAAAAAGAAATCCATCTATCGAGATACATATGTGCCATCCGTTGTACTCACTAGTTCTATAAGAATCATTTTCACACACATGATTCATCAACACATAAGATATTCAACAAATAATGACCTGCTAACTAAAAAAGCACATACAATAGAAGCCGACAAGCGGTGTTGGATGGCTGGCTTCGGTATTTTCCAGTAAAGCAAGGGATTTACCTTTAGTGCGTCAGATACAACGAAGGCCCCAACAGAAGATTAACTTTGGACTTTGATGGAAATCTCAAACTATACAACTTGATGGAAGAGACATGTATATGGAACATTATTTGGATGGTGATTCCTGATCAATGTTCCGTTCATGGCTTCTGTGGAATCAACAGTCTCTGCATATACACTCTCGTGCGAGCGCAATAAACAACAACTGAGTGTGTCCAGTACAAATCTTATTTATCTTCCACATACAGATTATTATGGCTACGATCTAAACCCTGAAGAGTGTAAAGGTTTGTGCATGAATGACAACACATGTGAAGGCTTTGCCTGCAAAATGGATGGCACCGAAACTTGTTTTCCTAAGAATTTATTTTTCAATGGATGTCGATCTCCCGGTCAACAAAACTACATGTATATCAAAGTTTCCAGCAATGATTCTTTTGTTTCAAATTCTATTAGTGTGTCTCTGCCTTTTCCATTGAAATGTTGGGCTTTGATTCCCAACGTTTATGTGACAGGAAAACACGAGAAGCACAAGAGAAGAAACCTTAATGTCAAATATCCGGTAAGATATTTTTCTTGAAAACAACATTGCTTTGGATGGCGCAAGAAAAGGATGTGAGACCTTCCATGAGCCAAGCCGTCGCAATGCTTTCTCGACTGGACTTGTTTACACCAATAAATTTCATGTTTCCTAACGACTCAGCCAATTCATTTCGAATTTTCTCTTCGTCAGAAGTGGGTCAATCCTCTTCCTCGTCTTCTTAGAGAACAACCTCGGAAACCAGAGGATTCCTTTTCACAAATGCATAGTTTTAATAATGTAATAAATAACCTTTTCACATATACGTATGCCTTTTTCCATCATTCCATCGTTGTTTTAATAAAACCAAGTTATAATACGTCACTTGAAATTACCCAAGGTTTGGGCTATCCATTTTATTTTTTTTCCTAAATATATGAAAAAACAAAACAATCTAGTTCCATCATTGTTATAACTATTAATATAGATCCATCTTAACCCCAGATCTACCAAGTTTCGAGAGGGATTAAATCTTTTTAGGTGAAAACCTCTTTTTTAGTATAAAACTTGAGAATAGATTTACACCTCAAAAGATTTGATCCCTCTTGACGCTTGATAGATCTAGGGCTAAGATGGATCTATGCTGATAGTAATAGTAAATACTAAAGTAATAGTAAATATACTAAAATAAATAGTAATAATAAATAGTAAATACTAAAGTAATAGTAATAGTAAATGCTAAAGTAATAATAAATTTACTAAAGTAATAATAAATATGATATATATAATAGTGTGTGTAGATTTTGTTTTTATTAATTGAGGGACTTTTTTAATTGAGCCGACTTTAAATTTTTGAAATCTTTAAAATCTAACATCACCCTAACCTGACAACTTCTCCATACTGGGTTGTAAAGTGCCTCTTAGCTTAAAAAATATATTCTAATAAGAAATGGAAGTTGTGTATGTGTATGAGTATGAAGGATATATAGATGGGATGATATCCACAAGATAAAATAGATTTAAAGTTAAATAAAATAAAAATATGAATATTATATATTATTTAAATAAATTTGTTGGAAACTCAATTTGTTGAGGGTTATGGTAATATTCACTTGAGAAGGCTTTATAGCCTTATATTTCATAGTATCACCTGGTGATTGAAATTTCTTCCTCCAAGTTATTTTTTATTGTAAATAATATTTCATGCTGCAAATGATTGCCAAAAGAAAAAGATAAAAAATAAAAAATAGTAAAAAATGAAAAGAGGGTAGAAAAAAAAAGAAAAGAAAAAGAGAAAAAACAAGAAAACCCCATCAAAAAAAATAAGTTTGAATCATAGAGTCTAATCATGATCAAACACTTTAAATTTGTTGTTGATAGGTTAGCGAATAAATTTGGCCAAACTGTCTAAAATTGGAGAAAGTAGGTAGGTTAGAGAAATAATTAATCCATCAATCTACGCTGAATATAGTTTAGGTGATTTTTCATCTCAAAGAAAATTAAAAGGGGTTTGTATTTCAAAATACACCCTAACTTGAGTAAGTTTAGTTATTTTAGCATAGGGAAATAAAAGTATAATGTAAAGTTTTAAAAATGCAAGCTTTGTGCTTTATGGCGCATGTTTTTATCCTAAGTTCAGGAGTGGACAAGACATTTTGTCTTGTAGTGCTTAATATCCACACAAATATCCATCGGCGGCATCCACCTTTCCTCAATCAATGGTCATCAACCATTCACCCCCGACCTATCTACCTTTAATGACGAAGGGGAGGGTCTAAAAAATGGTTTTTCCCCGTGTCGATCCCACATAACGTGGCGCTTCCTCAGCATTTTGGATCCCCCCCTCCTATTTCCACTTACGGTCGACCCCCCCTTCCGAAATCTACCAAACCAAAACCCGATACCATTCAACTCTTCCCTCCACTCTTATCCTATGCCTACGTGCCATCTGTCCCACTCCACATACCCGTTATCCAATTAAAGTGTTCCACATGACCATTAATCATCCTGTAACGACCTCGCACCATAATGGGTATCCATTGTACACATTAAAACAACAATTTTTATCTAGTAATGTCGTTTGCAAAGAAAGACACTGTGAAGACCACACTGAATTAAGCTGTCAAACTGACCACGACCATCTCTTGTTGTCAATAGACGAATTTTTATCCCGGTAATACAACTTCTCCATCTTTTTACTATAGATCCTGTCAATTATGGCCCCCAAGGTTAAACCTGTCGACACATATGAGAACCCAATGATTCCCCCTCCCATTGACCTAGACCACATCCCTCTATCCGATATGAATTACAAAGTTATAGAGTTGAGGTGCAAATTTGACTTCTTTGAATTGCACTCATGGCTGAAGGAGATATTCCTCCACCAAAGCGATGAAATTGGACTCTGGGAGTCCAATTTTCCCCTTTATATGTTTCCTTAGACTCACTACTTCCCATAATTTGTCATCAGATGCCAAGCCAGTTACTTGCCCAACCAAAGAGCCATTGCCTCCTCCACTAGTGAAGTATTGTTCACAATTACCTCTGAAGCCAATGACCAAATGTTACAGATTCCTAGAAATGAGTCATCCAGTCCGTTCTCTGTTGAAACCCTAAATGATTTATACCAGAAGCTGAATTTTCACCAAAGAACCCAGATCTTTGAAATCTTTCTCCCTGAAGATGCCCAATTTCCCAAGAATAATCCACCTTATCCCTCTTCCATTTTCATAGTCAAATCCAACCAGATCATATCCATGCTTTCTTACCTGTTAGTTTATTACTCAGATGAATGGGTAGATGAGCCTATTTTAGGTTTTATATCCATATTTTCTACACAAGAAAAGGTTTCCATTAAGTTCAATTTATTTCAATTTCTAGTTGATAGTATTCATGATCAGTTCTTCAAGTTTCCAACCGAAGGGATGTTCAGATATTCTTGAATTCTGGTCTACATGTTTCTATTTTATCAATCATATAGGTATCCTTATGCACTTCATAAGTTAAATCAGGAAGGAAGCCCACAATAAGTTACATCATGGACCTCATTGGTGAGGAAAAACTCAACAAAGTACAACTTTAAGGATTGCATAGATCAATTCATTTATCCGGTTGTTTTTTTATTGAACAGTAGCATAGAGCCAAGGGTCAGTGAAGAAATTCAGAAGGTCTTACACCTATCAGATCAAGCTAAGACAAGGGATTGGTATTTATACCAAAACTATACAGAAATAAAGGTATATGGGTGTGAGATGCCTCCTTACAAATTGCCCAAATACCTCCCAGTGAGGATTTTTGCACTGGAGTATATAAGGAAAATGGTAAATTTAGATGAGATTCATTTTGTTGCAGCGAAAAAGAAATCCCAACTCATAATAAAAACTTAGGTTGGACCTTTCATTTGCAACAGTAGATCAACAGGAGAAGAAGTAGATATCCTTTTGAAACAAATGAGGTTTCCTCTGAGTTTCACTTAGGCATATGAACCATTTGGTATCATCTATGAACTCATGATGAAACAAAAGAGAACTCCTTATGCACACACACAGAGGCTAGAGGTAGAAAGATACATGAACCAAGTAGTGGGGCAGGAAAACACATTTTAAGAACCATAGGAGCATCATACCTCTGTAACCACTTCACAGACTAATACACCTCAAAAGCAAGTAGAGAAAAGATCAAGGAAGGAATTTTTTCCTTCAGTTACAGAGGTATCAGTTGAAGATTTTTTCAGGTATACAGAAATATGAATAAAACTAATCACACAATAGATTTTCTAAAGGAGGGAGAAATGAAGTCCACCATAGTTTTGGAGGGACCACATTCTTCAACCCAGTTTGATATCTTTTTTGAAGTTTCTCCATCATCACCAACATCTCAAATAAATACAGACACTACTCTGATAGCTGAATCAGATCCCTATCTTTAAAGACATACCCCATATCCCAATGGAAAATTAAACATTCAATCATCCAAATATTTTAAACAAACAAACAAATTCCGAACTGTCATAACTAACCTAACATTATAAACTCAAACAAGTCTAAATCTTATAGAGAGATCCCTCTCTCAAGCTGGTAGAGCTAGATCCCAGCTTCCAAAGTGATTTGGTAGTTACCTCTATCTTTTCTTCTACAACCTCTGGAAATTACAGAGTGCTAACATAGTGGCGACCATACTGGGAAAAGAACAAATTTTCCAACATTATAAATTATCTTCCCTAGTAAGAAAACTTTATTTTTGGACAATCAAAGATCTAAATCTTAAGACATAAATAT
>SNQJ01S0089488.1:31644-49630 GCA_010110895.2 Picea sitchensis
AGAGATGTTGTGAGTGTAGAGGCAAATTTGTTAGCTAAGAGAGCTAGACAAAGAACATAGAGGAGAGTAACTATAAAAGAAGAACCATCTACTTCTTATGTTGATGATAAAATAGACTCCTTAGTCAGAACCATGGAAAGAATGATGGAAATATTAGACATCACTGATAGGACTCCTCCTAGAGAAAATCAACCTGGCCCTCAAATCAGAAATCCTAATTTTAGGAGAAACCAACCCCAAATTAGACAAAGAGAACAAAGAGGTCCAGACCAACAAATGAGGCCTCCTTTTCAAGAAAATTGTGTTGATGAAGGAGAAGGAATAGTTGAAAGCCTTGATGATGTTCACATTAATTTAATGGGAATAAATGATAATGATTCTATTTTTCTCACTCAAGAAGAACATGATATTTTACTTCTTTCACAAACAAAGATTGATGAGGGAGAGTCAGATAACCAAGCTTTTGAAAATGCAATTATGGAAGTGCATAGGTAGTATAACCTGAGAAATAAGAAATCAGCTGATAACCCTACCAAGAAAACTTCTGAAAATTCCACTAAAAAGACAGTTGACACATCTGCTAAGGAAATTCTTGATATTCCCCCTAAAAAGAACACAGAAGTTCCAACCAAAAGAACGTTTGACTTTGTCTCAAAAACAATTCAAACTAATATACCCCCTACCATCCAGCAAAAATATACTTCACAAAAGAACGCTATTGAGAAACCAGATTTTTCCAACCAAGATAAAACTCAAACATCTTTCAACTTTGAAAGTGAATTAGAAAAACTTAAGATACACATTCCTCTAACATAGTTAATAAATAAGAATTCTTACAGATCACAAGTGATAAAATATTTGAACATATAGGTAGGTACATATACAGTAAATATTGCTAATGATCAACCATAATTATTATTTAGGCCCGAAGTTGATGGAACATCTGAAAGTAGAGTTGTACCCCCATTCTACATCAGTTTAAACATTCATGACAAAACTTTGCACAATGCCATACTGGACTTTGGTGCTTCCCACAACCTTATGCCTAAGACTATTAAGGAAAAATTAGGACTTGATATCACTATACCATACAAAGATTTGTATTCTTTTGATTCAAGTAAAGTAAAATGCATAGGTATTATCAAATATTTGTGTATTTCTTTAGCACAAATACCTGCCAAGAGTATGGTAATGGACATAATTGTTGCTGATATACCTCCTAAATATGGCATGTTATTGTCTCACTCGTGGGGAGCTAAGTTACAAGGAACCCTTCAACTAGATATGTCTTATGCTACCATTCCATTGTTTGGTCAACATAGGAGATTATATAGGGAGACACTGATGAAATACATTGTCAATAGTCAGGATAAACCACACAATTATCCCTTATATTCTATTCATTCAGACCTTGATTCTTTTATTTTGTATAATGATGGAGACATGGAGAGACAAATTTCCAATCTAGAGGACGATGTTTATAACATTGAAGAAGACAAAACAATTCTTGAAGGAGACAAAACAGTTATGGTGGAATTTGATAAACAAAATGAACCTCTRTGGAGCTTAGACTTTGATGGGGTTGTTAGTAAAGAAGGATCAGGAGCTAGTGTGTGGGTTTCAAATTCAATAAAAAAWTATTCATAAGGTCATTCCTACAAGTTAAATTTTCAATGTACCAACAATATAGTTGAGTATGAAGCCTTTATGCTAGGTTTACAACTTTTAAAGAAGCTTGGTGCCAAGAAAATTTCAGTTCAGGGTGACTATGAACTGATAATAAAACATATCAAAGGTGAGTACTCTGCTAAACACCCAAGATTGAGAGCTTACATGAATGATGTCCTATATTTTCTAGAATGCTTTATTGAATACGAATTATCATCCATTCCTAGAGACCAGAACATTCTTGCTAATGGTCTGGCTACCTCAACAACTACCTGCAAAATAACTTTCCATCCTAATCACTAGTACACAGTTGAAGTAAAATGCACACCAATTGTCCCAGATAACATCATATATTGGCAAGTTTTTGGAAATGATGAACAAATTGAATTTTTTTTGCAATCAAAGAATGAATTTGAATGTGCCAACATAAATGCAGATTTTGATGATGAAGGAGAAAATGTAGATAAGATAGGTTTAGAAGAAAAAAAAAAAAAAAAAAAGATCTGGACATTTTGCAATTGAAAGATAATGTTTTTCCTAGAGGATTAGTCCCTTTAGAAGAATTGTTTGATTTTGATGATGTATCCAAAAAAACTAAAATTGAACCTACTGGAAAGGAAGTTGAACACTGCAACATAGGAACTAAACAAGAACCAAAAATGATTAAACTATCTAAATGTTTGCCTCTTGCTCAAAAATAGAAATACATAGAACTGTTTTGAGAATTCATAGATTTTTTTTGCATGGAGTTATGAATATCTAAAATCTTATGACACTAGCATTATACAACATAAAATTCCTATAAAAGAAGACCAAAAACCTTTTAAACAGAAACTTGGGAAGATTAACCTAAATTTAATGCCTCTAATAGAAAAAGAAATAAAAAGATGTATGATGTTATGATCATTGTCCCATTAAGATTTTCTATATGGATATCGAATTTAGTTCCAACTAGGAAAAACAGTGGAGAAATCAGATTGTGCATTGATTTCAGAAACCTCAATAAATTCTCTCTCAAAGACAACTACCCCTTCCAAAAATGGATCATATTTTACAAAAGGTAGTTGGGTCCAATAGAATTTCTTTGTTAGATAGTTTTTTTGGTTACAATCAAGTACTAGTTCATCCTGAAGACCAAGAAAAAACAGCATTTAATACACCTTGAGGCACTTTCATGTATGTGAAAATGCCTTTTGGGTTAATGAATGTTGGAGCCACATTTCAAAGAGCAATGGATATTGATTTTGTTTATGAACTAGGCATATTCATTGTTATATACCTGGATGATATCACTGTTTTTTCAAAAACAAATGAATAACATTTTCTCTACCTGAGAAGAGCTTTCGAAAAATGCAGGAAATTTGGAATTTCCCTCAATCCAAAGAAAACATGGTTTGGCCTAGAGGGAGGAAAGCTGCTAGGACATATCATTTCAAAAGAGGGAATCAAAATTGATCCCAATAGGATTGAATCCATTCAAAAGATAGATCATCCCAGAAACTTAAAAGAATTACAATCTTTCATTGGCAAAATAAACTTTCTAAGGAGATTTATTCCTAATCTGGTTGAACTTCTAAGAAATATAACAAACACGTTGAAAAATACACAAAAATAAAATGGATCATAGAAGAAAAACATTCTTTTGATCAAGTGAAACAAGCCTTAACACAATCCCGTGTGCTTATCAGCCCTGATTTCACAAAATATTTCCTCTTTTTCTCTTTTGGCTCTGAGCATACTATTGCAACAGTTCTCTTGCAGAAGAATAATGAAGGCCATGAACAACCTATTGCCTTCTTCAGTAAATCCTTGAGAGATGTTGCGCTAAAATACAACATCATGGAAAATAAAAAAAATTCTCTGGTAAAAACAATCAAATATTTCAGAGTATGCATTCTTCACCCACATATAATTGCTTATGTCCTGAACTCTGTGGTGAAAGATAGTCTAACCCAAGACAGTCCTGATGACAAAAGGGGTAAATGGATTTTTGTTATCCTTGAATATGATATTGAAATCAAACCTACCAAGATCATTAAGAGTCATGGATTATCTAAATTAATGGATGAATCCAATTTTCATGCTTTGGATATAAATTTTCTAGCTGCAATGGATGAACAAGAAGAGAAGGCGACTCCACAAGTTACAAACGATTTTGCAACCTCTCCCTGGTATGCATACCTAATTTTTGTCTTACATCATTTACAAGGTCCTCCTCGTTTAACCAAGAATAAAGCTAGATTTCTTAAACTCAAAGCTATGAAATGTTGTATTTTGAATGGAAATTTGTATTGGAAGGATACTGGAGGGAATTTACTAAAATTTTTATTGAAAGATGAGGCAGATAAATCTTTGAAGGAATTTCATGAAGGAGATTGTGGTGGACACTTAAGCTGGAAGACCACTTCCAACAAAATTCTAAGAGTTGGTTTTTACTGACCAACCTTATTTGTAGATGTCCATAGAAAAGTGACCTCATGTCATAGTTGTCAAATCTTTGAAGGAAAAAGGAAACTACTGCCTTTACCCTTGAAACCAATATCAGTGGAAACTCCTTTTCAACAGTGGGGTTTGGATTTCATTGGAGAAATCCATTCACCATCATCAGGCCAAGACAAATGGATCCTTACAGCCATTGACTACTTTACAAAGTGGATTGAAGTTGTACCTACAAGGCAAGCTACCAATGTTGTGATTATCAATTTTTTAGAAACTAACATACTTTCAAGATTTGGATGTCCCAGGAAAATCATCACTGATAATGAAACATCATTCAAATATGAGAATATGGCGGAGTTTTGCAGTAAATACCAAATTAACTTAGGACACTCTACTTCCTATTACCCTCGGGGGAACGGATTAGCAGAGTCTTCCAATAAAAGTCTGGTCAATATGATAAAAAATTTGTTGCAAGATAACAAGAATTCATGGCACAAAAAGTTGGTCAATGCATTATGGGAATACAGACTTACTAATAAGAGATCAATTGGCATGTCCCCTTACCAGTTGGTTTATGGAATGGATGTTGTTTTTCCCACTTCTTTAGGTGTCCTTGTCATGAAATTACTGTAGGAAGTACATGCATAATCAAATGACATCCATATGAGAATAAATCATACCATACAACTGCAACAGTCCAGAGAAGAGGTATACAACAAAACTCAAGTGATCCGGGAGAATATTAAGCAGATCAATGATAGAAGAATGAAGAAAGATGATTTTCATATAGGAGACAAAGTACTAAAATGGGATTCAAGGAATGAAGAGAAGGGAAAGCATTGAAAAATTGAGACTTTATGGAAAGGCCCATACATAATCCACGCTTGCAGAGGAAGCAATGAATTCTAGATCAAGGATATGGATGGAGTAGATCTTCCAGGAGGATTTGTCAATGGAAGAATGCTCAAGCACTATTTTTCACTAAAATAAAAGCATTTTTCACCTAGTTCATTGTAAATACCATTTTACTTTTTACTTTCATGAGTGGGTGACTCATATAAGAAGTTGAAGCCCAGAGAGAAGGCCCTAAGCTCCTGATTAGTTGTCACCAAGTTTACAACTACAATAAAAAAAATCAGATGCATAATATATTGGTTAAGATGATTCAAGACGACCAGTCATTGGTTCTTGGCACCTCACATGGAGAGGACCATCCGCAAGTGGAGCCACTGTTATAGCCCTATATTTCATAGTATCACCTAGTGATTGAAATTTCTTAATCCAAGTTATTTTTTTATTGTAAATAACATTTCATTATGCAAATGATTTCCAAAAGAAAGAAGATAAAAGATAAAAAACAGTAAAAACTGAAAAGAGGGTAGAAAATAAAATAAAAGAAAAGAAAAGAAAAGAAAAAGAGAAAAAAAACAAGAAAACCCCATCAAAATAAATAAGTTTGAATCATATAGTCTAATCATGATCAAACATTTTAAATTTGTTGTTGATAGGTTAGAGAATAAATTTGGCCAAATTGTCTAAACTTGGCCAAATTAGGTAGGTTAGAGAAATAATTAATCCAACAGTCTAAGTTGGATTAATTTGTTATATGCCTAGGTTAGAAGATAGTTTAGGTGATTTTTAATCTCAAAGAAAATTGAAAGGGGTTTGTATTTCAAAATACACCCTAAGTTGAGTAAGTTTAGTTATTTTAGCATAGGGATATAAAAGTATAATGTAAAGTTTCAAAAATCCAAGCTTTGTTCTTTGTGGCACATGTTTTTATTCTAAGTTCTAGAGTGGTCAAGACGTTTTGTCTTGTAGTTCTTAATCTCCACACAAATATCTATCGGCGACATCCACCTTTCCCCAATCAATGTTCATCAACCATTTTCACCCACCCCCCCCGCGACCTATCTACCTTGAACGATAGAGGGGGGGTATGAAAAGTTGGTTTTCCCCACGTCAGTCCCACATAATGTGGTACATCCTCAACATTTCAGACCCCCTCCTCATATTTCCACTAATTCGACCCCCCCTCCCCCCTCAAATCCTCAAACAAGGCAGTACCACTCAACTCTTCTCGCCATTGCTATCCTATCCCTATATGCCATATGTCCCACCCCACATACCCGTTAGCCAATTAAAGTATTCCATGTGAATGTTAATTGTCCCGTAATGACCCCGTGCCATAACAGGTATCCATTGTACACATTAAAACCCCCATTTTTATCGATAGCGATCATTTCGGAGAAAGACACGCCATGGATACCACATGAAATAAGATGTCAAAGTGGCCGCCACCATATCTCACTTGTCAACAAATGAATTTTTTATCCGGTGTACACCTTCTCCATATTTTTTCGTAAATGGGTAATGATTATAGACCCAAAGGTTCAAACCTCAGAGCACTTTCCAAAGAACAATGATTCCCCTCTCTTGTTGTTTACCTAGACCAAATCCTCACGGGAGGTAGGAGTTCACAAGTTCTGAGTCTGGAGTGCAGAATTTGACTTCTTTGAATTTCACTCATGGATGAAAGAGATCTTCCTGGTAGAACGAAGAGGTGGACTCTAGAGTCCAATTTTCCCTTGCCAAAATCCTCCAAACCAAAACCTGATACCACTCAACTCTTCTCGCCATTGCTATCCTATCCCTATATGC
Organism: Picea sitchensis; assembly: GCA_010110895.2. Lineage (NCBI taxonomy): Eukaryota > Viridiplantae > Streptophyta > Pinopsida > Pinales > Pinaceae > Picea > Picea sitchensis. The sequence continues at coordinate 38,413 of SNQJ01S0089488.1, forward strand.
CATCTGTCCCACCCCACATACCCGTTAGCCAATTAAAGTATTCCATGTGAATGTTAATTGTCCCGTAATGACCCCGTGCCATAACAGGTATCCATTGTACACATTAAAACCCCAATTTTTATCCAGTAACGTCATTTTCAGAGAAAGACACCATGGATACCACATCGAAATAAGATGTCAAACTGACTGCCACCATATCTCACTGTCAACAAATGAATTTTTATCCCGGTAATACACCTTCTCCATATTTTTACTGTAAATCGTGTCAATTATGGAGCCCAAGGTTAAACCTCCCGACACTTTCAAGAACCCAATGATTCCCCCTCTTGTTTACCTAGACCAAATCCCTCTGGAAGATAGGGATTACAAAGTTACAGAGTCTAGGTGCGAATTTGACTTCTTTGAATTTCACTCATGGATGAAAGAGATCTTCCTCGACCAGAGCAATGAAATTGGACTCTAGAAGTCCAATTTTCCCCTGTATATGTTTCCTTAGACTCACCACTTCCCAAAATTTGGCATCATATCCCAAGCCAATTACTTTCCCAGCCAAGGAGCCATTGCCTACTCCACTGGTGAAGTACTGTTCACAATTACCTCCAAAGCCATTGACCAAATGTTACAGATTCCTAGAAACAACGCATCCACTCTGTTCTCTGTTGAAACCCTAAACAATTTATACCAGAAGATGACTTTTCCCCAAAGAGCCTACATCTTTGAAATCTTTCTCCCTAAAGATTCCCAATTGCCCAAGAAGATTCTGCCTTATCCCTCTTCCATTTTCACAGTCAAATCCAACTAGATCATATCCATGCTTTCTTACCTGTTAGGTTATTTCTCATATGAATGGGTAGATGATCCTATTTTAGGTTTTCTATCCATATTTTATACAAAGGAAAAGGTTTCTATTAAGTTCAATTTCAATCAATTTCTAGCTGATAGTATTCATGATCAGTTCTTCAAGTTTCCAACCGAATGGATGTTCAAATACTCTTCAATTCTGGTCTACATGTTTCTATTTTATCAATCATATAGGTTTCCTTGTGCACTTCAGAAGTTAAATCAGGAAGGAATCCCACAGTTAGTTACATCATGGACCTCATTGGTGAGGAAAAACTCAACAGAGTACATCTTTAAGGATTTCATAGATCAATTCATTCATCTAGTTGTTTGTTTGCTAAACAACAACACAAAGCCAAGGGTCAGTGAAGAAATTTAGAAGGTCTTACACCTATATGATCAAGCCAAGACAGGGGATTGGTATTTATAACAAAACTATACATAAATAAGGGTATATGGGTGTGAGTTGCCTCCTTAGAAATTTCCCAAATACCTCACAGTGAGGATTTTTGCACTAGAGGATATAAGGCAAATGGTAAATTCAGATGAGATTCATTTTTTGTAGAAAAGAAGAAATCCCAAATCAAAATCAAAACTTAGGTTGGGCCTTTCATTTGCAACAATATATTAGCAAGAGAAGAAGTAGATAGCCTTTTGAAACAAATGAGGTTTCCTCTGAATTTCCCTTGGGCATATGACCCATTTGGTATCATCTCTGAACTCAGGACCAAACAAAAGAGAAATCCTTATGTACACACACATAGGCCAGAGGTAGAAAGATACATGAACCAGGAAGAGTGGAAGGAAAACACATTGCAAGAACCAGAGGAGCAACATATCTCTGCAACCACTTCACAGACTAATACACCTCAAAAGAAAGTAGAAAAAAGATCAAGGAAGGAAGTTTCTCCTTTAGTCACGAAGGTATCAACTGAATATTTTCAGGTATACAGAAAGAGGGCTAAAACCACTCACACAACAAATTTTCTAAAGGACGGAGAAATGAAGTCCACCATAGTTTTGGAGGGACCACATTCTTCAACCCAGTCTGATATATTGTTTTCAGTTTCTCCATCATGACCACCATCTCAAAGAAATACAAACACTACTCGGACAACTGAATCATATCCCTATCTTTAAAGACAGACCCCATAGCCCAATGGAAAATTAAGCACTCAATCATCCAGATATTTTAAACAAACAAACAAATCCCGAACTGGCATAACTAGCCTAACATTCTAAACTCAAACAAATCTAAATCTTATAGAGAGTTTCCTCTCCGAGGTTGGCAGGGATAGATCCTAGCTTCCAAAGTGGTTTGGTAGATACCTCTGTCTTTTCTTCTAAAACCTCTCGAAATTACAGAGTGCTAACATAATGAACATGAAAAGACAAGTGATAGGAACTACTATCATTGGGAATTCAAGAGACCTCTTGAAATATGAATCTAAATGTCACATTAATTGTATTTATATGTGTATCATATTAATGAAATGTGATCTACGTTTATCTACATCCTCGTGCATTCTAACAGTGGTATCAGAGCACCTAATTCTTAGGGCCTAAATTAATCTATGCTAGTTGTCCATAGTTGAGTCTTATTTGTGAAAAAAAATCTATCTCATTTATTATTTTCTATTGGTGTTTCCTTTCCTCCCGTGTGCAGAAACGTCCCTTTGCAAGACTATCTCTCAGGTTATTCCTTTGCCATGTTTTTTTTCCATCCCTATGATCCAAAATTCTACATGCAAAATTGAAAATGCAACAACATAATAGAGTGGAACACACGAACAAAATGTTGCACAATACAAAATACGCAAAGAATGAAAGAGAAAAAGCCACTGGAAGTAAGAAGTAAATGAAAATTGATAGTATTTCAACAACAAGACACTCTTTTTATCAGACTGGGTGATTTTTTGTTTACAACAATAACAAGAGACTTGTTGCTTTTATTTCTGAGTGAAAAACGTTGTTTTGTTTTTTATTAATAAACTGTGTGACAAAACTAACATGCTAATTATTTATTAGGAAATGCCCTGCTTAACTGGATTGGGGAGGGAAGATTACAATATTAATTACTAACAATATGCTAATTCTCTCCTACTGGTTGGCAACAGAGGTTGGGCGTCCTTCCTGGTGGCCTAATTCCTTCCTATTCAGATTCAGAAGCATCCCTGCTTCCGCCAACAAATGAGGAAATTTGCACTACATTCTCTCCAATGCTTTCTCAAACTGTATTGGGATCATATATGAGTGGGCACAGCTGATGATGTTTTCCTCTGAATCGATGCTTGTCCCACAAGAGCCACATGCGATCTTCCGAGTAAAAGAACAATGTCATGTGAATTTTATGAGATATTTGTTTTGCATGCTTTGGTGTAGTTGGTAATGGAGTGGCTACTAGAATATGGCATTGAGAGAAAGTGTGGGTAGAACTCTGTGCTGAGTGGTGTTCTTATTGTTAATGTGCAGACCCTAAAAGAGTGAGAGTAAGGGGAATCTTGACCATATACTCATCCACTCGGTATTGATCAACCAGAGCTTCATTATTTGCCTCAACACTTTCTTTAAATACAAGAGTTATAGAAGAACAACAAGTGTGGCCAATACCTCCTATCTGATTAACTACTCCAACTAAGAAGAGATTCCTTTGCAGATGATTTTTTCTGATTAACTACTCCAACTAAGAAGAGATTCCTTTGCAGATGATTTTTCCCCGCTATACTTCATTTGTAAGAATTTTGTTTCTGTCTGAGGATTTCTTTTTCAATAGTTTGTTTGGAAAAAGAGGAATTGTTAGGAAAAGTGTTATAATATGTTATCACTTGTGTTGGACTACATAACCTGCTGGCAAGTATTACTGGAACATAAACCTTCTTTTCCATAAGAAATGTTGGAGACGCACAAGGAAAATATGAAGGTGGAGTAGGGCATGAATTCAAAAGTTGGTCAGGTTGGCATGCTATCACATCAGTCTCTTGGGGAGAGAGACAATATGAAGGGGCATTGGGAAAAGAGGCTTCTAGAAGGATATCAATGGTGTTCCTAGTAGAGCAAGACAAGGGCAGTCTCATGGGTTGAGGGAAGGCAATGAAAACTTCTCAAAGGAAATCAAACAGAAGGAAATAATGAGGGAGCCATGTCCTGAGGTGTTGGTCTATTTAGATGGTCCAGAGCTTAATACCATAAAGGATTCTTTCAATCGAGTTTCAAAGAGGTAGAATACCACCTAGGAATTTTCGAGGCCACAAGGAAAATAAAGAGCTAAAGGAAAACCTCACTCCATGGACGCAAACACATAATCTCCAATAACATGATTTTCTTTCACACTAGCTATCAGAATTAGTGGGTAATCTTCCTTATAGTGGTATCTATTAGTATATTTATGGGGATGAAGTAAACATAGAGGGAACAAGAAATTTTTATTTGGTGAATACAAATGGCCCCAAGGAGCCACTAGGGTAGTTCTTCCTCTGCCCGAGACTCCACACAAAAGGTACTCATCATTTCTACTCTATACCATTTCACCCCCTTCGGTTCTTGTTGTTTTTATTCTCCCATAGCCCTTTGTTTGAAGATCGATGAGGAACACATGCATTTGTAATAACATGATAAAAATTTATTTCATTACGACTAAGCACGAGGGAGCGTCCCCATGTCATGAAAAATTGAGCATATGTTGGAAATGGTAATGTTATCATAATCAAATCCACTGCATCCTTAGTTCTTTGTTGCAATGCAGTTCTTAGCTCAATTCTCTTTAATGATTCATACTCATGAATAATGAGAATATATCCCAAATAAATAGTGAACAAGGGTGTTTCTCCAAAGTATTGGGTTGAGAAGTAAAGGAAACATTCAATGAGATCAAATAATGACAAGTTGCATTAAGTCACAAATTTCAATTTTCATTCTCACTAAACCAACGAGCGTTTTCTAATTTGTTGGGATAGTTTTTTTGGGTTTGGGGAAAACCAAGTTGCTTCATAACAATTCTATGGGTAACTTTTCAAATTTAGTAGATGAGGTTGTGGGAACTCCTCGTCTTTTAACCTTTCAAGACCCTTGGAAATCTATGTACATGTGAATAATTTGTTGTTGTTTTGGATGGTGATCTCCATTGGATGGTTTGTTTAAGGTTTTCTCTCAACTTTCTTTTTTTTCAAGCTATTTACAATTTCATTAATTTGCTTCTCTACTCTCATAGTTTGAACAAGATTGGGGTCCATAGAAGAAGGTTTTCTTAAATTTGATCAAGGGGTGTACACAATGTCAATGTTATTGAGTTTTTTTCCTTGAATATTTCATTGGTCTGGTATTTTATCAAGTTCTAAGTTGAATTACATTGTAAATGGGTGCATTTGCAATAGAAGTTGTCACCCTTCATTTCCTAATTTTTTGTTGTAGGGTTTGGTTGTTAAAGGGTGGAGTTGCAAGAAAACCTTTGAGGTCCAAGTCAATCTTTAAATGCATCGAATTGATGAAAAATTAGAGTTAATGAACACTTTAATACTCTCTACTATCGACAATATGGTCACAACTAACAAAGTAAATCTTCTATATGTTCTAATTTGTTTGAAAGCTTCACAAGACAAAGCATAACTTCTTCAAATTCAGACTCAACTTCATCATGTTGAGCTTCAACAAAATAATCAACATTATGAACTAGTCTTTGTTCATAAAAACTCTATTTTTATTATGATGATGATGATGATTTAGAACAACATCCAGTGCATGAGAAAATCAATGAGACAAGTTTAGATACACGTGTATATGAAGATGAAGTTATGCATGAATAAGTTCAACATTCTCTTTCCAAGCTGATCATCAAACCTTGGGAAGAAATCAAATAAAATAATCATAGAACATGTATCAAATATGAAAATGAAGTTGTCTTTCATATTCTGGATTATACCAAACCAATCGATTTCCAATRTGTTGGATTTCATCAAGAAAGTTCATATTCACCTGCTCTAGTTCAAGAGTAGATTCCAAAATTCCAACATTTTCATCGAGTTGGATACATGGAGAATCAATTTTTTKATCTTCATCCTTGTGAGCATTGCAGAAAGAATAATMATCCTTTAGGCATATGTTCCAAATCCAATAAATCTACAAGATTAAAKAATCACTATGGGTGTATCACTTCTTGGCAATKAACATCAATAGCGAACAAGATATATCGGTCATACCAAAGAATTCATTCTCTAGTATTAATGCATCTTGTAGTGGAAATATTTTCATCTTGTCACCTTGTACATGGAAGGGGGGATAATATCAATGATTGATAGTTAGGATTGAAGTTTTGAAGCCCTATCAATCGAGAAATAACAAGCGAGCTAACATTAGATCCATCAACATGATTTGGTTTGTGGTCTTCCTTAAGCCTCTATTTAGTAGAAGACTTCCAACTTCTGCTATACAATAGTTTGTGGTCATCTTACACATTCATTTACTAAAAGACTTACAACTTCTACTAGACAATAGTTTGTGGTCATCTTTAAACCTCTATTTGAGAGAAATTCTAGTTAGTAGAAGATATAAGCTTCTAGCTAGATTAGGAAATGTTCCAAGACCCAATAAGCCTTAGAGACAAGTTCTAGGGTTTGTGACCTTCCTCAAACCACCACCACCATTTAGGAGAAGACATCAACGTCTTCTGTTACCTATTTGGTTTGTGGTCATCCCAAATCTATCAAATTGAGAGCACATTCAACCATTCACAATTGTCCACTTCCATATTTTATCTCTCTTCTTGGACTCACACACACCCCTTTGGATTAACAGAGGGAATGTTGGAATCCTAATCCGTTAAGGGTTATGGTATTCCTTACTTGAGAAAGAATATGAAAAGACAAGTGATGTATTTATATGTGTATCATATTAATGAAATCCTATCCATGTCTATCTACATCTTCATGCATTATAACACAATTAAAATCAAAATATTACATTATAATAAAATCAAAATTAAAATATTGCATTATAACAAAATTAAAATTAAAATATTAAAAAAAAAACTTAATAAGAAAATGAAATTCTATAATTTTTAATATAAAATCGATACAATAATTATCACATATAACAACATTACATAATTTTTTTAAATAAATAACATTTTTTAAATGCGAAAAGGTAATAATTCCCAGACATAACCATTACATCTAAAATAAATTTTAAATAAATTACAATTTTTAAATGAGAAAAGGTTCATAATTGCTTGGTGTATTGCGGCACCAAAGTTCGACCTTCATATTGAGTCAGTGCCTCTCCGATTGATGGAGTTATGGTGATCATTTATGTTTTTTCATTACTATGCGGCTATGGTTTTGTGTTCTGAAATACCATATGGTTTTTGATTTAATTGAAAACATATTGTTTGAAAAATATGTCTTTCACCCACAACTTTGGTTATAGTGTAAAGGTTTTATGTTTTGGTCTTTCTTAAGCAATATTTTTCGAGTATATTTTCTCTAAATTGGGTGAGAAATTGTTAGATCCTCATATTTGAGTGATTATTTCTATGTAATCCGAGTGTCCAAGGTTTTTCAACACGTTGACTCCATTTCTGCATTCAAAAAAGGATTTTAAACAACAAAAAATAGTGATTTTGTATAGATTTATGCCACTGAATTCCGGCGAAAAAAATCAAAATGTAGAATAGTTAGACAATGCCCATAAAATTCTACATACAAGTTTGAATGGTGGTGGGTATGGAGAGCCATGATGCTTTTTCTAGATTGGGCATGAGAATTCATAGATCTATGGTGCAACCTTAATATCCTTGGTGTTCATTGGTATTTTTTTCATATGGTCACATCAAGCCTATTGAATGGTGTTGAATTCAATCTTGTGGCTTTGGGCGAAAGATGTACTTGGAGTCTTGCCACTAGTTTTATTTCATTCTTTGTTTAGATTAAAGAGAAAATCCTTTTATTGAGATAGAGTATATGAAGTCCTGGTCTCTCCCATTGGTCGACATCCTCTCCACCTAACTGGGAAGAGTTCTCAATCTCCATAAAGGGAAATTAAAAGACCCTACTAAAATTGTTACCTCGAGATTAGTAAAGAAGAGGAAGACAAAGAAATGCAGTCGTAGTCCTGCTGAAAGGAGAGGTGGGGACCCAGAGTAAACCAAAGAAATAATGGGCTCAAAACATAGAGAGCGGGAAAGAAGAAGTTAAAAGAAGCTCTGACTACTAAAAGACTGTAGGACAAAAACCAAAGAAGCCCGGTTGAAGGCTTAGAGGATAAGACGAAAAGAAACAGAGAAAACTTACATTGCTTAGGCGATGGTAGTGGACGATAAGGATGGAACACATACCTGGGTTTTTTTTTAATCCTGCAACTAGGTGGGAAAGTCTGATGCAACAACAATGGCGAGTACACAATTGCTAGGGGGTTTGGATCTTTACCGAGACTTAGTTTTGAGGTTTAGATGCTTCGATAAGGGTGTTTTGAGTTTTTTAATGAAGTCATAGTGTGCTACAGGTGTGAAGGTTTTCTCTGTTTCGTTTTTTCTTATCCTCTAAGCCTTCAACCAAGCTTCTTTGGTTTTTGTCCCGCAATCGTTTAGTAGTCAGAGCTTCTTTTAACTTCTTCCTTCCCGCTCTCTATGTTTTGAGCCCATTATTTCTTTGGTTTACTATGGGTCCCCACCTCTCCTTTCTATAGGACTGCGACTGTGTTTCTTTGTCTTCCTATTCTTTACTAATCTAGAGGTAACGGTTTCAGTAGGGCCCTTTACTTTCCCTTTATGGAGATTGAGAACTCTTCCCAGTTATGTGGAGAGGACGTGGACCAATGGGAGAGACCAGGACTTCTAGCAATGGTTGATGAGATTGTTAAAAACTACTACAAGAAGGTGGATCCCAAAAACTCTTCAAGACAGTCTATGGTTAGCATATTATCAATTGCTTCTCCTTGTTTTATGCAGCTTGGTCAGTCAAGTGACTTTCAAAAAGCTGCCTGACTCGGGAGTTAGGTACCTCTTACCAGAATGATACAGAAGGTGGCTCCCTTCGGAAGGAAGATCCTACTCTCAATAATCCAGTTTAAACTCTAAAAAATTCAATTTCTATTTTTTTTAGGAGAAATAGTTATTCAGAACGCAAAGAAGATCAAATAACACCCCAGGGTGGGACCAAAAACCGACCACAGAAAGTATGGAAGCCTAAGAGGAAAAATCAATGTTTGGTATTGGGTATGGATGTAGGTCTGGAGGACACCTGTAATCTAGCCATGTCTGCTCTTGTGGGCAGGTTCACATACAAAGAATGTTGTACACAAAATTATTAGAATGGATGAAGACCTCTTAGGAGCCGGTCTTGGGTTATATTCCGGAGGAAATAACACTTTCAAAAGGATGGATGGGCTTCATATTCAAGTATCTGGAGGATTCGACACTCATCCTTAACAAGTTCTGAAGTTATGGTGGAGGCATATTAATGCTGAAACGCTGGCGCGTAGGCTTCATTCCAGAAACTGAATACTTTAGCTTTCAATATCTCTGGATTCTTCTTCCGGGGCTCCCTCTATAGATTTGGAACCATAGAGCCCTTGAGAAGATAGGAATCTCCTTGGGATGTTTTCTCAAGGTCGATGAGAGTGCACTACAAGGGAAAGACAAAAGAATGGTCAGGGTCCTAGTTGAAGTTGACTTACATGCTAACTTATTGAAGACTCTAGACATCGAATGGAGGGACCAACTCTATGTCCAAAAGATGGATTACTTAGGAATATCGTTTCATTGTTCCTTTTGTAGAAGAAATGGACATTTGCGCAAAGATTTCTCCCAACCCTTTGGCATAACTGAGAAGGAGGACACTCCATAACCAAATCTGGGGGACTGCTATTCTCCTTTGGATGACACTTCTTTGGTGGGGGCCTACCCGGGTTACACTTCAGCCAACATTCCTAATCCGATGGATTCCTCTTTCATAGGTAAGATCAAACTCTTCTTCCCTCACTTATATATCTCTTTGTCAGCTTGGGAGAGGGATTGGTTAGTTAGTCAAACCCTCTTAAATCAAGCCTCTACTATACCGGTTTCTCTGGTTTCCAGTCCAAATCCATCTCCCTCCTCTCCAGACTCCTCTATGTCCTGGATCAACCTGGTGCAAAATCACTCCCCTTGTGATTTGTCGATCCTCCATAACCTTTGTGCTAGTCTAGAGGAGGAATATTCCTTGCTTCCCCTAGGTTATACTGAGTCATTTGATAGTGATCCTTCTTTGGAGGCATTGATATCATCCTTAGTTCCCCCTATCAATGTTTTATCTGAACCTGTGTCCATTCTGAATTACCTTGGGGGGGATATAGTTCTGGACACAGGTTCTATGGAAGCCTCGACTTCATCAAAAGGAAAACATTCAGACACAGGGAAGGAATAGGTTTGGTCTCGAGGCTTAGGCCTGAAACTCTCTCCCCTAAAAACTCGAAGTGCACGTAAAAAAACTGGCTTGTCATTTTCTTCTGTTGTTTCTATTTCGACTGAACAAGATCAAGGGGCGCTTAGAGGCATGAAATCCCTTGCATGGGAAAAGTCATGATCCTTGTCTCCCTCAACGTCATAGGGGTGGGAGGCCCCCTAAAATTTTCCTATCTGAAAAAGCTCCTGGAAAAAAGACACCCCTCAGTAATTTTCTTTCAAGAAACCCTAGCGGAGGCAGAAAAGGCCAGGAATTTCATGTTTACTCTTAGACCAGATTGGATGATGTGCGTGGTTAGATCAATTGGAAATTCTGGAGGCCTCCTAGCCTAGTGGGACCCTACAAGTTTTGATTTTTCTCCGTTTTTAAGTGTTGGAGGAATTCTCTTGTATGGTTCTTGATTATCTACAAAAAGGAAGATGACTTTACTAAATGTTTATGCCCCGTGCAAAGACCAGAAACTTTTCCGGGAAAAGGTTGATCGAGTAGGTCTTTTAGCACTAGAAAACTTAATCCTATTAGACGATTTTAATCTATCTACAAGCCCTGAGGAATCCTGGGGCGATTTTTCACTGACCGATTCTTTAGCAGTCTTATTCAAAGGTTTATTCACAAAATATAATTTGGTGGACATGGCCCCGGTAGAAGCAATGCCGACTTGGAAAAATGGGAGAGTGGGGACGAAGAGCATCTCAAAACGACTGGATAGGTTTCTTGTGGCTGAGAAACTTCTTCAGTCCTCAGGACATTTCCATGCATGGGTCGAGTACCCTTTCATTTCCGACCATGCGCCAATATTTCTCCAGTTAGAATATGACAAACTAAAGGCGACTTTCCCCTTCAAGTTTAATTCTGCCTGGATTCAAGACGAGTCTTTTGCTGCTCTAGTTCGGGAGGTGTGGTCGGATGCATCTCTTTCCCATTAGGAAGGCGCTCATATCATAATT
>SNQJ01S0089489.1:0-15545 GCA_010110895.2 Picea sitchensis
TGCACTAGTACATTGTTGTAGAATGTTTTCTTATTAATATTCATTGAAGACAGAGACAACAACAGCGGTGGTTTTCTCCCGATTTGGGTTTCCACCTTAAATCCTGGTGTTCATGTGTGCTACTCATGTGTGCTAGTTTATTTTGTTGATTTACTTTTAAAAGACATCTGATGAATGAAGAAATCCATAATAAGATCTCTGGATGCACTACTGTTTTCATAAGAATATACAACAACTGATCTCTATAAAGTAGACTAAGATTTTTCAGTAAAAGAAAAGTTAAAATTGATTGATAGCTCAAATACTGATTCACCCCCCCCTCTCAGTATTTTCCAACAAAGAATTCCCTAAAATCCTTGAGTTTGTAGCAAGAACCAAGGTCAGGAGGGATAGAGACTTCTAAGAATTCGAAGGAAGGACGAGGTTTGTAGTCACTTCGTGGAATCAAACTCAGGAGGAAAGACGCTGAGTTATTTGGTCAGGAAGTATTGAGAACCTGAACAAACTGTGGAAACTCTCGGAGGGAGAAACGTCGATACTCGTGGACCATTAGATCCAGCGGAGTTGCAAGGAGGATAAATGCGAGAGTGTTTCAACACTCGCAAGATCAGGTGGGATAGTATCCGTTAGATACAGGGGAGTGTGGGCCATTGATTTGGGGCGCTCCGAAATTTCTACATTTCAGGAGTCGGGAGTGTGGAGGAAACAACTACCCAGAAGTCGCGATACGCAGAATCCCGACGCGATCAGGACCGTTGATCGTAGAAAGAACCCAGGACTGTTGATTTGGCACAAGTGGTCATCGCGATTTCGGATTTCGGGAGAAGGGGAGAGGGCCACTTCACAAATCCCCGATACACAAAATCCCGATGCGATTTGGACCGTCAGATCGTGGAAGAATCTGGACCGTTGATTTGTGGCAAAGAGATATTGCGATTTCGGATATCGGGCGAAGGGAGGAAAGCTACATCGTGAACCCGCGATACACAAAATCTCAACGCGCTCGAAGGTTGGGCCCTAGGTCACAATCGAGGGTCACATCAGGAGAATTTAAGGGAGGAGCTAGAGACCATTAGCCCATTTCGGGATTTCGAAAACTGGAGGAGTCGAGATGCCTTGCAATGGAAGTCCCGACATCACGAAACCTGATGCGCCTTTGGGGCTAAGGTTGTGGTCACACCGATGGTCATGTGGAGTGGAGGTTCACGCCTAGTGTTTGTTCACGTGGGTGTAACTTCTAGAAGGACATGTGGTTTATATGTGTTGAAGGTTCCAGCAGGGACCGAGGAGTCATTTCGGCTCGAGAATTGGAAGATCCAAAGACCAAGAGGTCAAGCGGACCCTGCTGAGGTGGGGGTCTGCGTCATAATGATGAAGGGAAAGTTGTCCTTGATCGTTTCGAAAACCAAAAGAAGAAATTTCAGAGATGCAAATTATGGTTGTTACATTTGAAAATGTTCAAGAATGTATGAATGTTTTCACTGATAATGATGATAGGAAAGACGAGAAAATTGTTGCTATTTTATTTGAGAATGATCTTGAAATTGAAGACATAAGACAAGAACAACTAGCGGTTAAAAACATAAGTTTTTATTGCCTTTTTGTTGGTCATCAAGAAAACATAACAATCCTTGTTCTTCAAGACCCCTTTTCATTTTTGTTGAAATCATCAAGTGAGGTGAACTTTACAACATTCCTGCACCAAGGATATCAGTTCCATCTAGAGTTTGAGTTGCCATATTCTAAGTTTTTCTTTCTGCTTAAGGAAAGTGTGAGCAGAATTCGGTTAAGTAACCATTTGATTTCATGGTTACACTGGAGTTTTGATATCACTTGATTTAACAAATGTCTCAACAAGATAGAGTAGGAAATAGTTTACAATAAGCTTGCTTGGAAAGCATCTCTTTCAACATATGTATTTTCAGTTTGCTACATTTGGTCAGTTTCAGTTTCAACATTCAGTTTTCAGTTTGCAGTGTGCAATTGTGATTTTCAGTTTGTACAGTGGTTTTGATTTCAGTAGAGAGCAGGTCATTTTGCAGGTTGAAGTATGTGACAAGGTTCAGAACAACCCAATGGACTAGGCACCCGGTCTATGTGTTCTTTGCTACCTCACAAGGAGGATAACATCCTCAAATGGAGCCAATGTTGGCAGTCCATAAATTTCATGCCAAAAACTTTTGTAGAGCCGATAGTGTGAAACAGAGCAGTTTCGCTGGAAAAGTTTCAAGTTTGACCAAATCAGGAATTATCCCTCAAATGTTGGCACCAGTGTTGTCAACGAAAAACAAATTGACATTTGGGAGTAAAAGGCGTAAGGTTTTTTGCAAATAAAAAATTAGTTTTTTAAGGCTATTTTTTCCTCTCGGATCTCTGTGCAGGGTTTAAAGTATGTATTCTACATATAGTGAACCCAAGGCTCAATTTTCAACTCTTATGTTTCATTTCCAAATCTCCAAGCCTAACAGCTAAGGAGTCCTTTTTTTCATTTAAAAAAAATTAACAGGCCCGAGGCCCAATCTCTAAGTCCACAAGTCAAGCACCACAAGCTTACCAAATATCAATGGATAACTACTACTGTTGGCCCTCGACCAAGTTTAGTGGAAACATTGGTCGTGGTTGACCATTTTTGCAACTTCGATAGGATGGTTGAAGACGGAGTGCCCAGGCGAAGAGGAGATCGCAGGATCTCGCCCATTTTGCGGGCTTTTTGGGCTTTTAGGGTTTATGTAACGTGTATGGGTTGTCGGCCCGTGGGTTTACCCATGCTTAGGCCTTTTTGTAATGTATAAATAAGTAGCTAAGCAATGTAAGAAGTAGTTAGTTTTTGGAGGTCATTGGCTTAGTGCATGACTAGAGTATGTTAAGACTTGCAGAGCTAAGTGCAAGTGATTGTAAGAGGCTTTGTGCACAGACTGTGTAAGGCTTTTGTGCCCTGACCTGATTCGGGGAAGGAGGACCTGGCAAGGTGCACACAAATCTCCTATCCTTTGTGGAATTGGCTCTGTGGCTTTGTGCATAGGCGCAGAGGAATGTAAGAAGCTCGAAGACAAGTAAATAAGAAGAAGAAGTTGGTGGACGTAACCCCACACTGGGTTGAACCACGTATATCCTGTGTTGATGTGTTTTGTGCAATGTTGTTCATGTTGTTTATGTATTTATCTGCTTAGTGCACTGATTTGGATGTATGTTAGATAGATGTATGGATTCTTAGTGCTCTATTGATGGTAAATGAATGTTAGATCTGAGTTAATGCTATGTTCTTGGAAGTGTTTGATTTGATTATTACTGCGTTGTTTTGTACTTAGGGTTTAATCTGCGATGTGACTAAAAATCATAACTTAATGCATGTTGTTGGCTAAGTTTTCTGTTAAGCGTTGTAATCACAGATCTGTGTCCCAGCTAGGTTGTAGACACCTGAGTCTTGCAACCCCCCCTGCCTTTACCTCGGGTGAGACTTCATCTCCTTCACAGGTGTTGCTGAAAGGGCCAATAGTTAGGTTTTTGTTGGTGCGATGTTGAAGCGTTGAACCCTGGGTCTGCCCCTATGCCAACGAATGGTTCCGTTAGAAATCCTAGCAGTGTCGAGCACTCCACAAGAAGTTATCCTTAAAGAGACTAAGGATGCGGCTTAGCTGGAGAAGGATTGTCACGAAGCGCAGGACCAAGACTACGAATTCCACTTCAGTTGGTTACTGGTGCTCATTGCATTTGTTGCTTGGCAGATGTCGGAAGGAGCAACATTCTCGGAAGTTGAGCCATCAGAACCATTGGCCGCGAGGTTCATCACCTTGTGGTATACGAACGATATGGCGAAGCAGTGGCAGTCGAATGACGTCTTCCATACTTAATACATACATCTGACACACGCCATTGAAGCATTTCCGCGGATGACCCCGAATACGTTGCATCAATACAAGCCACTAACGAAGTTCCATGCAGACTGGCACTTCATCTACATCACTGTGCGCAGGGATGAAAGTAAGGAGGAGCTGCAGTCGTATTATAAATTGACCTATGAAGACATGGAAGAGATCACTAAGGAATGGAAAACATAATTCCTTGTACCAGTGGAAGATGCAGAACTGTTCGACCCCGGCATCATTGGAAGTCCTTTGGTCACCCAGACTGAGTATGATGGACAGATAAACGCAAAGAAAAAGAAGGAAGTGCAGGACATAGACAGTGAAGAGAAGGACATCACATAAGAGGAAACTGTGCCTAACTCACCTGCAGGAGGAGGAGGAGACGAAGTAAACCAAGAGGAGGGAGGGGAAGAAGACAAACAAGAAAAGGGTGAAGTGACACTGCCAAAGGATTCCCTTGCAGAGGCCGAGACTTCAAAGTAAAGGAAGGTTTCTCCGTAGAAACCCTCAACACGGAAGAAGTCCTGAGCCAATAAGCCTCAGTCACAGAATGTGCTCACAGTGGACCACATCGAGCTCATCATCATAGTCGTCGAGGATGCTTCAGAAGACATCTTGCAGAGACATGGAGCAAAGCAAGATTCGATGTATGATAGAATAGAGAAGGAGCTCAGAGACATACAACAAGCTATCCAGTTGAGATGCGCAGTGCCTACTATGCTTTCTCCATCAGAAAGTGCAGAATTGGGGGATGAGCCCACCCAATTGTGAAGATGAGAAGAGGCCACATAGGCTCAACTTCGTCGAGCCAAGGAAGAAAGGGAACAAGCTATAGAAGCCATGAAGCAAGAAAAGGAGGAGGTCCTAGAGCAACTTTGAGTTGTGCAGCAGGAGGAAAGTGAAATTCAGGCACAGTTCGAGCAGAACAATGCGAAGATACAGGAAGAAAAAGACCAACTGCTCGCAGAGTAGAGTGCGATCAAAGAGGCATTGACTAAAGCACTTCGCTCTGTGTCGAGCTTGGCATAAGAGGAACCATAGTCAACTACAATGCAAGTGGGGAAGCTCACTAAAGCCATTCAACAACTTCAAGCCCAGATCATTGAGTTAGAAATCCAAGTAGTGCCGAGCACTTCGCAAGAACTGCAGGATCAGAGGGAAGAGGCTACCAGGAGCGCAGTAGAAAGAATCAGGGCATTGGCTTCAGAATGTAAGCAATTAAGTGATCAAAGTGCATAGACCTATGAGCGCCTTGCAGAGGATCCGAAGCTGAGGAAATTGAAAGCACAACTCCAGGAGGCGAAGCAACAGGATCCACAGTGCAAGCACATATGAAGCTGCTTAATGCAATTGAGAAGATGAAGAGGTCGCAGGAGCAACGTGCAGTCCAACAACAGGTCATTGCCATCCATAGCAGAGTTATGGAGGTGACACAGAGACTCCAGTTGGTGCAGGACGAAGCCTGCACACTTTTTGAAGAGATTGAGGGACAAGGCTCATAGTTGGAATAGGTGGTTGCAACAGTGGAACAATGCCTGGAAGGGCCTATCACCGAGCAAGTAATTCAGGAGTTCACCAAGCAGGAGGCTCTGGCGAAGCAGCAAGTCGAGGCAGCTCGAGGCCTTCGAAGCAGTGTTGCCCAGATCAGAGTGACTCGGGACGAGTCACAGGTGAGTGTTGGGGGCCTGTTGGCCCTCGACCAAGTTTAGTGGAAACATTGGCCGTGGTTGACCATTTTTGGTACTTCGACAAGCTGGTCGAAGACAGAGCACCTAGGCAAAGCGTAGATCGCGGGATCTCGCCCATTTTGTGGGATTTTTGGGCTTTTAGGGCTTATGTAACGGGTATGGGTTGTCGGCCCATGGGTTTACCCATGCTTAGGCCTTTTTGTAATGTATAAATAAGTAGCTAAACAGTGTAAGAAGTAGTTAGTTTTTGGAGGTCATTGGCTTAGTGCATGACTAGAGTATGTTAAGACTTGCATAACTAAGTGCAAGTGATTGTAAGAGGCTTTGTGCACAGACTGTGTAAGGCTTTTGTGCCTTGACCTGATTCGGGGAAGGAGTACCTGGCAAGGTGCGCGCAGATCTCCTGTCCTTTGTAGAATTGGCTTTGTGGCTTTGTGCACATGCACAGATGAATGTAAGAAGCTCGAAGACAAATAAAGAAGAAGAAGAAGTTGGTGGACGTAGCCCCACACTGGGGAGAACCACGTATATCCTGTGTTGATGTGCTTTGTGCAATGTTGTTCATGTTGTTTATTAATTTATCTTCTTAGTGCACTGATCTGGATGTATGTTAGATATATGTATGGATGCTTAGTGCTCTATTGATGGTAAATGAATGTTAGATCTGAGTTAATGCTATGTGCTTGGAAGTGTTTGATTTGATTATTACTGCGTTGTTTTGTACTTAGGGTTTAATCTGCGATGTGACTAAGAATCATAACTTGATGCATGTTGTTGGCTAAGTGCTCTGTTAAGTGTTGTAATCATAGATCTATGTCCCAGCTAGGTTGTATACACCTGAGTCCTGCATCCCCCATTGCCTCTACCTCGGGTGAGACTTCATCTTCTTCGCAGGTGTTGTCGAAAGGGCCGGTATTTAGGGTTTTGTTGGTGCGTTATTGAAGCGTTGAACGTTGGGTCTGCACCTGTGCCAAAAACTACTATCAAAGGGACCACAAGTCAAAGCCCATTACACAAAGCACCAAGCCACGTCCAAGAGAGAGCCCACCATAAATTTGCATTGCGCGTCGATCAAGTTTGTGGGTTAATGTATGTTTAAAGGTATAAATTCTTTGTTTAGTTTTGCATGTGGGATTACTCACACTGCAAAATAAATATGCAGTCACCAAACACATTATATGCCAAGTCATGGAGTATTGATAGCATAAGGCAACAGTCACATAACACCAAGCGCAAATCACATGGAGGAATCCCACGAGGGGCATTAGAGCTTCTCAACGCATCGAAAGGTTATGATAACATTGATACATATAAACAATGATGTTTTCCATCAAGGGAGAAACATCAATAACAAGTTCAATTTCCCAATTGTTAGAAAATGACAGGTGCTCCTGCAAGTGCCAAAAGATATGAGCAGAAAAACCCACAACATAGAAAAAAAGCGCTCGAGCAAAGTCTGTAGGTGACGAGGAATAACATAGCCAGAGGATATAGAATCAAATGTTGAGCGTCGACAACACAATGCTACTTGTCATGTCTATGAGTAATCAAAAAAATGTTGAAGTAGTTCGTCGAGTGTCAAATGTGCCAACAACAAGAACACCCAGGAATGAGAAGTGGTAAGAGAAAACGTCCTTGACATATGACAACTTGAGGGTTTTGTTCCAGAGAATGCAACCACATACTGTAATCATCCAGTTGTATATTCTTCCATATGACACTTAGATTTCCAAGAAGAATGCCCAGGTCAAAATAAATGATGTTGATGAGAATGTTAATCTTTTGCAAACACACGAGGGTCAACTCCATTTGTTGTGCCCAATTGATTTTTCTAATTAGAAAATTAGATGATGATTTCAATACGACTTGAGCATTGAAAATTCAGAGCCAAGTGATTTCTTGTNTGTTGATGAGAATGTTAATCTTTTGCAAACACACGAGGGTCAACTCCATTTGTTGTGCCCAATTGATTTTTCTAATTAGAAAATTAGATGATGATTTCAATACGACTTGAGCATTGAAAATTCAGAGCCAAGTGATTTCTTGTCTATGATTTTGCACCCAATGGCAATCTATTGCAGTTTCTCGATGCAAAAGAGGGGAGGGCATTCGACTGGATTGCTAGATTAAGGATTGCACATGGTGTTGCGAAAGGCACTGAGTATCTGCAAGAAGGTAGAAGCAAAGTGGTTGTGCATCAAAACATCTCAACTAGGAAGATTTTTCTTGATCAACACTTAAATCCTCTTCTTTTAAATTGTGGTCTGCACATAGTTTTAGCAGATGGCATTGTGTATTCAATCTTGAAATCTTCTGCAGGCATGGGATATTTGGCTCCATAATACACCACAATTGGTTGTCTTGTAGAGGAAAGTGATGTGTATTCTTTAGAATCAGATTGCTTGTCATGTTTGGATCTAAAGAGTTTGAGAAGTAATTGCAGAAGGTTTGTGTTAGAGTTGGAGTGTGAATGAGCAAAAAACCATATTGAGCATACATTGCTAGGGTTTGGTTTATTTTGGTTTTATTAAAGAAATTCAAAGTTTGGTATGAGTAGTTGACTATCACAAGGATAAAATGCATTCACTCCAACAAGTTCAAGCATCAACAATCAGGAACAAGGATTTCACAACAACTTTACCAGATTTGCTGTGAAACTGTTGAAAACGAGATTTCGCGGCAAATATCTTGGTCGTTGTGAAATCACACAGTGAGCCCATGTCAAAGCATATTCAGCTTCCATATGTGATGAGTGTGTCAAGTCATCATTAGGATCGAAATATTAACTTTTTTCCACTAAAGTTATGTAATTGAAATTTGTTATGGTTGTATTAGTTTGTTAAGAAATTAAACTCTAAAATATAAGAGTTTGTGGAAATTAGTTAGTAATCAGTTGTAATCAGTGGTAACTCCTTCTAGAATGAGAAACCGTAAAGATTTCAAATCTATAGAGTTATAAGGTAATGTAATTCAATATATGGGAAAGAAAACAACGTTGAAGAGGTTCGAGAGTTGAGTAAGAAAAGCATATTGTTGGTGTTGTAATTATTTTGGATATTAATGAAAGGTTTTTGCAAACATAAGTATTTAAACTATTTTCTCAAAGATTCTTGTGTTCAGCTATTGTAGTCAGTTTTCTTAGTGTATTTTTTTCTTTCTTCGTTTATCATTAAATGTATTCTTCTTTATTTGAATAAGAAATTTTTGATGCATAATTTGTTTAGTATGCTATGTATTTGTCTTATTCAGATATCCACTTTTCGGTCTGATAAGTTTATGTAGAATTCATGTTAATTGGATGCTTTGTGTGGCTTTGCATGTTTCTTCTTTCATCTGTCCATTTTTTAAAGATTGTAAGTATAGCAATAGTTTACTTCCTTCCATTTGAGATTGATTGCTTTTCAACCAAGTTACGAAGAATTGGAAATGATATCCCTTATGAATCCATGTCCAATGGGTATTTCACTCAACCCTCCCACCACATTTTGAAAATATCACTCAACTGAAGATCTAGTAATTGTGCTCATTAAATAACCAGTCTTTTTTGTGGTTGAGTTATGAGAGAGATCTCTCTCTGGGTTGGAAGGGCTAGATTCCAATCTACAAGTTGGTTTGTGGTTACCTGTGGGTTTTCCTTCTACAACCAAGGAAAAGTATAGAGTGATAACAGGGAAAACGCCTCGAAATATTGTGGGTCATCGATAACAAAACCATGTGTCAGTTACAGTTTTATTTCGGGGTCCACATCATTGAGATACGAGTGAGGAACCTAGCCCCCAAAATGATAGGGACCATCCCTCCAATGAACGATTAAGTTTGCACCGTCGATTAAGTTAGGCTAGACAATGCTATTGCTCAGTTGTGTAGTCTTGGGTTATGAGTTTGGTTATGTGGGAAGTGCGAGTGATTGGGGCTAAGTCCACAAGCTAAGAGCATAGTCGTTGATCATATGGAACCTGATGAGCGTCTGAATGAAGTTAGCACGGTTTGAACAATAAGTGCTTTTGGATAAGCACTTGGTTACAATTTGTGGCCATATGAAGATAGGGACCTAGTGAAAGTACTTTGAGGACCCGAATACATGAATCGACGATAAATGATAGATATAGTCTATAATGAAGGTCAAAGCAATCAGAGGATGGAATCAAAGGAATTGCAGAGGAAGCTAATTCACAATGGAAGAATCTATAGAGAAGGATCAAGAAAGAATTCACATGAATTAATTGATGATAGAAATAAGGATTTGATCCATAAATGTGATCAAATGGAAGAGGGATTGATATAGAAAAGAAGGGTAGACACGAAAGCTACAGTATGATAAATTGAATTAAATATTAATGGAGAATATTAATATAAATATAAATAGAATAAATATTAATGTAGAATATTAATATAAATGTTAATATTAATGGAGAATATTAATATTAGTATATGAAGATTAAATATTAATGGAGAATATTAATAAAAAAGTTAATATTAATATTAATATATGGAGTATAAATACAAAAGTGGAAAAATTTAAATTGAAATGGATTTTTAAGTAAAAATAAATAAGAAAGTAAAATAATGAAAAAGGTAACTTTATGTAAAAAGTAAATTCAAAATAAAGAATAAAGTTACATGAAAATGAGTATTAAAAGATAAAAAGATAAGAAAATGAATTTACCTAAAAAGTAAAAAAGTTAAATGGTATTTTCCCCTGGTTTAAAAACCAATGGTATTTGTCCATGGTATTGTGAAATGTGAAAATGAAAAGGGAGAATGAAGAATTAATTACTTAATGAATGGAAGAATAAACATGATATGAAGGATTATGAATAATAATAAATGAATAAAGTTATTATTAAAATAACATTATTATTACATAAATGAAGAGGTGCATTGAAAGACACATTGTTTCAATGTCATAAAACTTTTGAATGACTATATAAACAAAATCTTGTGTTGGAAAAATAAGTATCTCCGTGGATCAAATATAAATATAATGGATTGAATGAAAAGTCATTCTTTTCAGGTTACTTCTTGTTTACAAGCTGGGTCTTGTATATGAGAGTTTGATCTCTCTTATTCAGTTGGTGTTGAATAGTTTGATGATTGGTATCATATGTACCTATTCAAGTTTAATAAATATACGATATTTATTCTTATTTATATAGTTCATTTTTTTTATAACTGTTACATATATTTATGAATAAGTAATTGAAATACATATATGTTATTCAGTTAATTTAAGTAATCCGAGAAAATGTGAAAATTATCCAAAAGTTCAAGACACTGATTCTGATCCGAATTTATGAGCGGAACGAAATGAGTAACTGACTGAATACAATAAAACAAAGATACAAAGAACAACAACAAATATCCAGTGAACAATAACTTCTATTGAATAAATGAAATAAGATGAAACTATAAAACTGCAGAACTAAAAACAACTTGCTTGAATGGTGGTAGCTATCTTTGAGAAGATATGTGGCTGCTACGTGCATCCGTCTAAGCAAAATGATTACAATGAGGCTCCAAAGGCCCTTATAATATTACTCATGAATTCCAAAACCCTAGACATCCAGAAACTTAACGCTAGGAGATGAAATGTCAAAAGTTATGTGGGCCCCAATGGGTAAGTCAGTACCTCTTCCTGGGGTCGTAACTTTTGCATACGACCTTCGTTTTAGTCGTGTGATAGCCTGTTGGAAAGTTATTCTCGAGAAATACACATTATGTCATCAAACTCTGACTTCATCTATAGTTTAACTGTGGCAAGCAAAAAAAAACACTATTTAGAGCCCTAAAACGGCCCTAGAAGTACAAAAAGATGTGTTGACATGAAAACTTTCAAAATAAGCCAATTGGATTAGGTGGGCGGCCACCAGTCTCCACCTGGAAGATGTGTAGGGATTCATAAAGGATTGGAAGTGTAGAACCCACAATTATAAAGAAGTACATAAGAATGTGTTGAACTAAAAAGAGTCAAGAGGAGCCAATTGGAATAGGTGGGTGGCCACCAATATCCACCTGGATCAGTCCTCCCCCCTTAGGAAGAAATGGTCTCCATTGTGTTGAGTTATCCCATCAGGTGATGAAACTTTTGTTTAATTTGGCCCCAGGTGAGCCACTTTCCTTGGTGTAGGAGTTTTCCGTCCTTGACAACCCGATAAAGATGGATCCTTTGCTGGCAAGTGCACTTGACCCGTGTGTTCACTATCTGATCAGTGGATCCCTGTTCCATGTAGTCAGGGTTGATCTTTGTTGGTGTCAGTTGTTATGTGATCTCTGAGGTGTCTAATAATGGTGGAAAATATGGCCGAAGGAGGTCCACATTGAACACTGGGTGCAAACAAAGGAAGGGTGGAGTGTTGAGCTAAAAAACATTGCTACCCACGACCTTGGTGATAGTGTAAGGCCCATAACGAAGTGGACATAGCTTCCAAAGAGGACCTGTAAGGCGCTCTTTCTGCAAATGTAACCAGACATTGTCTCCCACCTGAAACTGGTGCGGTATCATGTGTTGATCATGGCGTTGCTTGTACTTAGCATTGGCTTTCTGCAAAATATCATGGACCTATTGGAGGATATGTTGAATCCGCTCAATGAATTTGGTGGCTTTGTCGACCTTAGACTGAACATGGGAATATTATGCATGTGTGGTTGCAAGAGGTAGTGCAACATCAATGGGACCCAAGGGTTGGAATCCCAACCCCACCTTAAATGGGTTATGACTGGTGGAGCTATGGAGAGCCTTGTTGTAGTTGTGCCAAACATATGGAAGAATCTCATCCCATGTATGTAGATGCTTAGAGTTGTACATGTGAAATATGTGCACAATCATCCGATTGACGACCTCTGTTTGGATATTGGTTTGGGGGTGGAAAGCAATGGATTTAGTGAACTTGGTGTCCAATAGTGACCAGAGACTCGACCAAAATGTGCTGAGGAACCTGCTGTTTCGATCGAAGATGATGGTCTGTGGTGTCCCAAAATGAATCCACACTCGTTCGAAGAAGAGCTTGGTAGTATCTGCCGCTGTGATGCTCTTCTTTCAGGCTGTGAGGATGACCATCTTCGAAAACCTATCAACTACCACAAATACACAATCATTGCCTTGCTTGGTGGACGAAAGGCCAAACATATAATCCATCGAGATGGATTCCCAAGGCCTCTCGAGAGTATGAAGAGAGGTGTATAAGCCTTGATTCTTGATGGTTGGCTTGGCAATGACACATGCAGTGCAAGATCTAATATACTTGCTGGCGTCATGTTGAAGTTTTGGTTAGAAAAAATGTTTCTATAGAAAGACCACAATTTTCTCCACGCTAAAACTTCTTACTATTTTACTATAGTGAGCCTCCCAAATCAGTTTTGCACGCTCGCTTGCAGGAACACAGAGAAGGCCCAGATGGCATAATAGCTTGTCCTGAATGTGGAAATCAATGACATTTGCGCCTGTACCCAAGAGATAATAGGTGGTGGTGAAGTTCAGATATTGCTGATAAAGTTGGGGCCACTCAGATGGTCAATTCCCAAAAGAATGGAGCATGGTGTTGAGTGAAGCCACACAAGGTTAATTGAGGCAGTCAACGACATGATTTGTGCTCCCTGTCTTATATTTGATGTTGATATGGAACTTTTGTAGGTAGGTGGATCACTTCTGATGGAGATCGTTCTACAACTTCCCCTATGTTTGTATGAACTACAAAGGCTTGTGATCAGTGTGGATGATTGTCTCATTTCCCATGATGTAATGTTTCCCTTAACGACATGCTTGTACAATGGAATACAATTCCTTGTCACATGTGGGGAACTTCTGGATTGTATCTGAGAGTGTCTCACTATGGTATGCTACCAGAGGACTATGTTGAGTGATAATTGCACTTACAACATAGTTGGATGCATCGGTCTCAATATCGAATGGTTGTTGCAGATCAGGTAAGGAGAGTGCGGGAGATGAGAACAAGCGATGCTTAAGATCATCAAATGTTCATTGTTGTTCCTTCCCCCATGTGAACTTTTCCCTGCCACCACCCTTGGTCACTTGGCTGAGGGCCTATGCAGTATGGTAGAATCCCAACATGAACCGTTGGTAGAAGTTGGCCAGTCCCAAGAAGCTTCGAAGCTTGGTTAGTGTGGTCGCGATTGGCTGGTCACGAATGACTTGGATCTTAGCTAGATCAACATGTACCCCATGCTCATCAACAATGTAGCCCAAATATTGGACCTTGTTCATGCCAAAGGAGCATTATTCCCAGTTGGCATATAGCTTGTGTTGCCGCAAGGTGTTCAAAACCTGTTGAATATGCTGCATGTGCTCCTCCCAAGTTCTGTTGAAGATGATGATGTCATCCAAATATACCACCACAAAGAGTTGGTGAAGGGTCTTAAGACATCATCCATCAACCTTAGGAAAATGGTTGGTGCATTTGTTAAGCCAAAGGGCATGACTAGCCATTCAAAGAGACCTTCTTTATATTTGAAAGTTGTCTTTCATACATCAGTTGGTTCGATGGGAACCTAGTGGTAGCCAAACTTTAGATCAATCTTGTTGAAGAACTTTTCCCCCTTGAGTTGGTCAAGAAGTTCATCAATTCTGGGAAGTGGGTATTGGTCCCTGGTTGTGATTTTATTTAATGCTCTGTAATCAATGTAGAGCCACCAAGTCTCGTCTTTCTTCTCAACCAGTACAATCGAGCTTCCACAAGGGGAGGAGCTAGGTACGATGTGCCCATTTTGAAGCAACTCTTGGATATGATGCTTGGTTTCGTCATTTTCCATCAGCGAGCGAAGATAGATTGGTCCATTAGGAAGAGGTGCAATGAGGGCTAGAACAATTGGATGCTTGAATTGGTAGTGCGTCAGTATCGTGGTGGGTGAGGAGATGATGTCTCTGTACTCTTGAATGATCCAGTCCACTTGCTTATGTTGCAAAGAGAAGATCTGTGTAGAGGTCATGGATGTGGCGGGGACCTTCTTCTTACTATGAGCATGGATAAAAAAGAAGACGAACTTCTCGGTCTGTGAAATGACATTACCGCATTGCTTAATAGAGATTAAATGTTAAGAACCAACTATCAAAATATCATAAAAAGAACCTCATAATAAGTACTCAACGCCTTGAAAAAGATAGAATTTCAGATAATAAGCCTCTTCGAGGAGGAAACCTCCTTAAACACCACATAAATTTCCGAATACAAGATGATTTCAAATGAAAAGGTCTCATTGGTATATATAGGAGACTAGGAGGTACAATTACAACTAATGGACCCAAGCTGACATAAATAAAATAACATTGTTAACGTAATATGCCCCAATTAAGGGCTAATGTGCTACTATTTAGGGCTTAACATGCCCCTCTCCTTCAAACAAGTGTTGTCTGAAACGCTTGAGTAATTTTGGATGCTTTTGTATAAAAGACTCATCTTCCCAAGTGTAATCTTCAGCAGTTAGTTTCCTCCACTTAATGAGATACTTTGAAATGGATCTATTCCTCAGTTGGCAAATTCTTGTGTTAGTGATAACTTCAGGCTCCAATATGATTTTTCCTTCCTTGTCAAGTTCTAGATAGTTTGAACTGGGATCTTGTCACCTATAACCTTCTTTAAGCATGGAACATTGAAAACTTGGTGTACTCGTGAAGATGTAGGCAACTCTAATTTGTATGCCATAGTACCAATCTTTTCCAACACATTATAAGGGCCATAGTACTTTGGTGATACTTTATTATCCTTCTTGGCTTTCTTGAGGGACATTTGTTTGTATGGTTGTAGTCTTAAAAACACCAAATCCCCTACTTCAAAACTTCTTTCACTACAATGTTGATCTGCTTGTTGTTTGATGCGATTTTGTGCCATGGTCAAGTTATCCTTTAAGATTTGGAGAACTTGTTGTTGATGCTCGATGTGATCTTCCACTGCTTGAATCTTAGATTTTTCTTTCAGAGAAGAAGTTATGGAAGGAGGGTGGTATCCATAGAGTGCCATAAATGGTGTCATTTTTGTTG
>SNQJ01S0089489.1:17177-32320 GCA_010110895.2 Picea sitchensis
TTATCAATTGGCTAAAGAAGGTATTGCTCCTTGTATCCTCATAGTGTGCTATCATTTCTTCCGTGAAAATTGTCTAAGTGACGAGTGATTTGCGAGAACAAAGCCATCGATACCACACAAATTGATTGGGTTCTAAATATAAAGAAACAATTTGTACCTTTTGTGTATGTGGCACATCATGTAGATCAAAGAATTGCTCCATCTGAAGTATCCATGTGATTGGATCCTTGCCATCAAACTTCCTCATATCGATCTTAGGAAAGTGGTTGGTATTCAACCCAAAGTTTGAGTTTCTCCATTATTGATTCATCTTCCTTGTGTCCTCATTATGAATTCCATGGGATACGTTTTCACTTTCAGGTTTCCTCTCTATTAGGAAATTTTCCGATCCTTCCATGATCTCCCTTTTAAAATCATCCATCATAGTATTTATTGCCTCCAACTTAGCTCCAGTTGAATCCATCATCCCTTGTAGTTCATCTTTTGTTATTGTGTTCTTTTGTAAATCATTTATGTCCCTGCG
Organism: Picea sitchensis; assembly: GCA_010110895.2. NCBI lineage: Eukaryota > Viridiplantae > Streptophyta > Pinopsida > Pinales > Pinaceae > Picea > Picea sitchensis. Next base: position 17,701 of record SNQJ01S0089489.1, read on the forward strand.
CACTTCTTCACCTTCATCAAGAGTCAAAGCAGGAATGTCGGGAGGCTTAATTGGTGTAGAAGTTCCCTTTTTTGGTGGCATGTTGGTCAAGTATCACTTTTAAACCTTGATTTCTAGGTGGTTATGATAGATGGTATTTCTTCTGTTGTATCTCCAAAATTTCGGCCCTATTGGGTCTGAAAATTTCTTTTTGTAGTTCCCTGATATTTCTTCTCTGCAATTCCACAGGTATGATCAAAATTAGATGTTCCAAGTGGAAGTTATGGTAAATTCCCCACAACTTGCTGAGTTTTTTCCCTTCCAGGAGAGCGTACTTGTAAAACGTGCCAATATTACAATATACAATATTTGATTATGAAACTTGTACCAAAAATACTACATACTGTCCATTGTCTAATGCAACTAATATCACTTAATTTGGATACTCACTGAAGACAATATCACTGTTTTACTCGCAAGACCTGTTTGAGACTAGTTAATATGACTATCCAGATACCCTATCTTGCATATGGTGTATCTACAAAAGTATGGTGACCCATAAGCTGGAATTTTTATCACAACTACCTAGATAATTTATATGAATATCCTCCAGATTTCAGGGTTTGAAATGTCACATAAAACATTTTATAACAAAACTTCTGCGATGACTAAATTTGGGATGATTCTAGAACCCTATCTTAAACAAGCTATATATCCAAAAGTATAAGGCATAAGGAGCTTAAATGTGAACCCCACTTACCTTGATCTGTCTACTAAATATCCTCCAAGGGGTTCCTTCTAAAACTCCATAGAAAACAAGTTATAGTGAAAATTCCAAGGTGTCTCAGATGTAGCAACGAAACCCTAAGACCTTGAGCTCTGATACCAAATGTTAAGAACCAAATATCAAAATATCATAAAAAGAACCTCAGAATAAGTACTCAACGTCTTGAAAAAGATATAATTTTAGATAATAAGCCTCTTCGAGGGGGAAACCTTCTTAAACACCGCATAAATTTCCAAATACAAGATGATTCCAAATGAAAAGGTCTCCTTGGTATATATAGGAGACTAATATTTATAATTACAACTAATGGAACCAAGCCGAAATAAATAAAATAACATTTCTAATGTAATATGCCCCAATTAAGGGGTAATGTGCCACTATTTATGGCTTAACATTAAACAAATAACGATAGGTGGCGCTACCTTTGGTATCCTATACAATTGTCTACCCAAAGTAATAATAACACTATGGGGTTTAGACTCATACAACATGTCACTTCCACAAATATGGTTGTCCTAAAATAACATCACAAAATTCAAGGGGAGCAATATCATACAATACCACGTTTTTTAAATGATTGTTGCTATAGGGCAGAAGACACTATTGGATGACACAAAGATCTCTTCCTTGGCGAAGCCAACCGATGATGTAGAGTTGCGGGTGCGGTGTCGTCCTCAAGTCCAACCACTTGATGAACTCTTTCGAGATTAGGTTCTTTTGACTGTTGCTATCGATAATTAAATGAATCAGATCCCCCTTTACCCATATCTGTGAGTGAAAGAGGCGTTCCCCTTCCTTTGGTTCTTCTAGTTCGCTTGGCTGAACTTTGGTGGTAGCGATAGTGGCACTAGGTTCAACATCAATAATCTGCTTCTCTCCTTCTGTATTTGATTTGGAGTCAGAATCGACCTTTGACTCATAATAGTTCATCTCAATCATGAGTGATTGCTTGGAGCGACATTCTTCGGTGTTGTGTCAAGGGCGTTTATGGTATTCACACCATTTTCTCGTGTCCTTCTTCGACTTTTCATTACCCTTCTTGTGTTGCGGCTTGGACCGGTTGTCTTGAGAGTGGCCATATTTGCTCTTTCCCTTGTTGTGTGGGTTGGGGACCACCTTTTTCCTGCTTCGACTGTGAGGAGTTTGCACATCCAAACTCTCTCCTCTTTTGCTTAAATTTCTGTTCAATCTTGACAGCATATCTATAAGCTGTACCCAATGATGTGATGTCCAGAAACTCCATTTATGTTTGACTGCATCTATGCAAACAGTGGCGGTATTTGAGCACCAGATGTTTCTCAGAGACTTTGATATCCAATTTAGTGCGCAAGGTGTGGAAAATATTGGTGAAATCTAGTATTGTCTGGTCCCTTTCCTGACGTAGGGTGGCCCATCTTGTGTATTGGCCCTCGTAGCTTCCAACATGGTAGTATTTTTCTTTAATGGCATTCCTGAAGGAATCCCATATCGGGGCGACCGCAAATATTGCAGATTCCTCTATGGCCCTTTTCTCAGAGTAAGTATCCCACCAGTCCTTAACATGGGGGATGACCTTGAGGAGTGCAAAAGTAATCTTTTCCCTATCGAAAAAATTGTGGACCGAAAAATACCCTTCGAGGAGATTCAACCATTTATCTACATCGTCCACATCTATCAGTCCTTCAAATAATGGAATATCAAAATTAACCTGTACCTTGAAGGGGGTTGCATGGTGTTAACACATAAGATTGTATTATAATTTGAGATAATTTCCCAACATACAATTGCTATAGGACGGTTCCTGTACTTTTGGACAGCTTGACTTCAAGCCAATTTTTCAGGGGTTTTGAGAAGGCGTTTGCAGTACTTGATGATTCCATTGTGCAACAGACATCATAAAATTTTCAACCATATCTCTTGCAGCCCAAAACTCCTCTGGGAAGGCCTCCAAACACCCTCTCAAAGACCACACTGCATTTCTGCAGAGAGCACGCTGCGCTTCTGCAATTTTTGAGTGACTAACTTAAACTTGGATTATGAACAAATGAGAAAGTATTTTTCAAAACTGGGGAAGGTTTTTGTTCATCACATACCAAATAACAAAATCCTCTTTCAGTTTTGCAAAAAGTGTTATGGTTAGAGAGATATTAGAAAAAAAAAATGCGCTACAGAATCACCTAGACAGACACACAAAGGGTGCTACGGAATCACCTAGCCAGGCACACAAAGGGTGGTACAGAATGTGCATAACTGTTTTACAACGACGCTATGGAATTTCCTGTAGCAGTTACTGTTTGGATATTTTCCTTATTGGGAGGTTTCCACCTATCAAGGAAGGTTTGAATGGTTCCTAGGAGTTTTTTGGACATGAAAGACATGTGTTCCATATCCAGATCAATCAAGATGACTTGTTTCAAAAGGCATTTATCATCATAGACAAAATCCCAAAAAAATAGGAATTTGTTAGGATTTTGTTGGAATCTTTTGTAACAAGACTCCTAAATGGAGGAGGATCCTATGTAACTCCTTGGCTTCGACCTCCTTAGGGTAGATAGATATTATTCACTATAAATAAATGGGTTTTGATGAGAAAAGGGTTGGATTCATGAGCTAAGAGAGGAGAGTGTTGGATGAGCAGTTTTAGTTGCTCATTTGTAAGCCCAAGGGCCTGTTTGTAATGACATTTTATGCCATTAAATATTCATGAGAGATGTTATCAGATTGTCTTCTTTGTTTTCTCATTTCTTTGTTATCTTCTTTCTTGAACATATTGTAGGTTTTGAGGATCATATCTGCCATTGATTGATGGATTCATGAACAACAGAGGATCTGTTATAGCCTGCCCATTAAATCATTGTTCATTGTTTAAGAAAATCTTTATCTATTGCAGAAATGATCTCTGTATAATGGATGTTCTTCCTTTTGTCATATTCACCATGCTTCTACTCATGATTATATATCTCTTTGTCTTATATACAATTTGTTTGTCTTTGATCTGTAGGATGTTATGACTCCATGCCCAATGGAATGCCTCTGCAGAAATTTTGTTTCCCTATCCATTTATTTCCTAGTATTGCTGATTCACCTACTCAAACCATTTAATCCATTTATATTCTGATGGGTACTGGGCTTGCACTTACATCAGTCTAAGTGTGACTCTTAGTGCTAACATTTTTGGCGTTGTTGTCGGGGAACAAAGTGTGAAGCTAGCTTCCCTGGGAGAATGACATAGATCCAACTCTTGATGGTAGACAAGAGAGGGATACAAAAAATTGACTGTAATCATCTACCTGGCGACTCCACAATCAAAGACTCCACTGGGGAGGATCCTGTTGACAGAAAGATGACCATAGGAAAGAGGATGACCATGTATCAGCTTATTGAGCTTTCTTCATGAACTTTTGTTTTTCTTTATCAGCTCATTTTTTATTTTCCCTTCACATATAAAGAGGATCGTCTTGTGCTTTGTTTATTTGGATGAGCATCAACCTTCTTTTATATATCCATCATTGCTAGAAGAAAATTTGCAGTCTTCTTATGTTGTTGAGGTTGGTCTTGAAACTTCATTTCATCCTATTGAGAAGAACGAGGTTTATATCTCTATCCCTCCCGAACATACTCAACCTCGTGACCATCAGAATGATAAACGTGATTCAAAGCCTTCTTAGATCTCATTATCTTCAGTTCTTATCGAGCCTTACCATCAACTATTTAATCCTCATGTTCATTCCACTGCTTTTCAAACTAGAATCAGGATAAAGATGTTCAAGCCTTTAAAGCTGCCATATATACTTCATCCTTATCCTCTTGATTTCCTTGAGTACCTTCCCCATTTTTCTGGAGAGGATCATGTCACAACCGAGAGGTATTAGGGGTCCTTTGAAAATTTTGTTGATCATTTTGAGATAGTTCATGATGATGTTACTACGAGGTTGTTCTCCAAATCTTTGTTTAGAGATGTTGCAGTATGGTTTAAGAGTTTGAGAGCCAATTCCATTGGTTCTTGGATCGAATTGTTCAATACTTTTCTAAAGCATTGGGGTGAGAACAAGTCTCTTGATTTGTACCTCGTTGATTTTTATGCCTTGAGGAGAGAGGAAGATGAAGTCTTGTTTGTCTTCAATAGACGGTTCTACAACATTTATCATGACATGCCTTTGGATATTCGGCCTACAGAGATTGCTACCATGGTATACTATGTTATGGCTCAACATTCAGAGTTTTTCCTTCTCCTGTTAGAAATGAAGTCTTCATCCTTAGCATGCTTATTTGAAGATGCCCAAGAAATTGAGGAGAACATCCATGCTTCAAAGAGAGTTCGAGATCCAGCTTACTTTGAAAATATGCATGCACATGAGAAAGGGAACTGTCAGTATGTTTCAGTTTTTGGGCATGAAGGCAACAAGTATGAAGCAGATTTGGAACAACAACAAGGATGTAAGTATATTTCAGATTCGGATCAGAATTCTTCAGTGTTGGCAGATGTTTCTATAGACAAGTATGCATGGCAAGTTGACAATCAATTTTCAAACCATTTTGATCATGAGGTAATTGATGATTGCATAAATAATTACATGTTTCTAGATGATAATGATCAATATGCTTTAAACCATGTTTTATCATCATCTTGTGATCATCATTCTGAAGAGAAATTTGTTGCTACCGATGATCAAAATTTGATCACAAGAAGACTAGAGGGTTATCAGTTTTCAAGCAAAGATGTAGTCATGGATGAACAATTGTTTTTTGTCGATCAACATATTTTTGATATTGGTTTCAAGGATACATTTGCAGCCTTGTTGGGGTCTTATTTTTCATCTTATCAAAACATTTCAAATTACATTTATTCACCAACACTTCCAGGTGATTTTGGTTTCCTGAAGAGATTTTTATCACTGCTGTTATATTTTAGACATTACCTTTTGATCAGTGGTATGGACAAGATCATTTCAGTTTTGAAACTACTTGAGAGGTTGTTATGGAAGTCTGCCTTTACCTAACCAAGTTGTAGATCCGGTTAGAGGTAGGGTAGCATAGGAAATAAGCTCGCTTTCCAAGTAGTTAATTTCCTTTAGTTTGCAACAGATATATCAGTTAGATTTCTTGAATAAGTGGCAGTTTTTGACAGTGTTCAGAGATTGGTTGCACAGTTGACTCCATAGCCCAATGGATAAGGCAACTGGAACTGCATGTTCTTGGCAGCTCCCAGGGAGCATGCCATCCCATGTGGAGCCAGATGTTAACACATAAGATTGTATTACAATTTAAGATAATTTCCCAAAATACAATTGCTATAGGAGGGTTCCTGTACTTTTGGATAGATTGACTTCAAGTCAGTTTTTCAGGGGTTTGAGAAGGCGTTTGTAGTACTTGAAGATTCCATTGTGTAGCGGATATCATAAGCTTTCCAACCATATCTCTTGTAGCCCAAAACACCTCTGGGAAGGCCTTGAAATACCCTCTCAAATACTAGATTGTGTTTCTACTGAGAGCACGCCGCGCTTCTGCAATTTTTGAGTGACTAACTTAAAACTTGGATTATGAACAAATGAGAAGGTATTTTTGAAAATTGAGGGAGGTTTTTGTTCATCACATACCAAATAAAAAACCTCTCTCATTTTTGCAAAACGTGTTATGGTTAGAGAGATATTAGACACAAAAAAGGCGCTACATAATCACCTAACCAAACACACAAAGGGCACTACAGAATCACCTAGCCAGACACAAAGGGCGCTACAAAATGTGCATAACTGTTTTGCAACGACGCTACATATTTTCCTGTAGTGGTTACTGTTTGGATATTCACCTTGTTAGTAGGTTGCCACCTGTCAAGGAAGGTTCAAATGGTCTCGTAGGAGTTTGTTGGACATGAGAGACATGTGTTCCATCTCCATATCAATAAGGATGACCTGTTTCAAAAGACATATATCATCATAGACAAAATCCCCAAAAATAGGAATTTGTCAGGCTTTTGTTGGAATATTTTGTAACAAGACTCCTAAATGGAGGGGGATACTATGTAACTCCTTGGTTTCGACCTCCTTAGGGTAGATAGAGATTATTCACTATAAATAAAAGGTTTTTGATGAGAAAATGATTGGATTCATGAGCCAAAAGAGGAGAGAGTTGGAGGAGCAGGTTTAGTTGTTGATTTATAAGCATGAGGGCCTGTTTGTAATGACATTTTCTTCCATTAAAGATTCATGAAATATGTTATCAGATTGTCTTCTTTGTTTTCCCATTTCTTTGTTATCTTCTTTTTTGAACATATTGTGGGTTTTGAGGATCATAACTGCCATTGATTGATGGATTCATGAACAACAGAGGATCTGTTGTAGCTTGCCCATTAAATCATTGTTCATTGTTTAAGTAAATCTTTATCTATTGTAGAAAGGATCTCTATTTAACGGATGTTCTTCCTTTTGTCATATTCATCATGCTTCTACTCATCATTATATATCTCTTTGTCTGATATACAATTTGATTTCCTTTGATCTGTAGGATGTTATGACTCCATGCCCAATGGAATGCCTCTGCAGACATTTTGTTGCCCTCTCCATTTATTTCCTAGTCTATTGATCCACCTACTCAAACCATTTAATCCATTTATATTCTGATGGGTACTAGGCTTGCATTTACAACAACCTAAGTGTGACTCTCAGTACTAACACATGGTCGCTCGATGAAGATGCATCTCTTGTGGGCAACCACCGAAGGATCTGTGCAAAGTTGTCCATCATTTCGTTCCTTTTTCATGCAAGGGATTCCTCGAGCAACATTTTAAAAGGATCTCCTGATCCATCATCTTTCTTTTCGTGTCCCATGGGTTGTTGTTGTGCTCGATGTGACCGATCTTGAAGAGGTTCGACTGGTTCGAGTTCCAACTTCTTGTACCCAGATCTTGTTGGGGACATGCATGAAGAAAAATAAATGAAGGGCAGACCGCTATGATACCATTGATCTGGATTTATGAGCATAACGAAATGAGTAACAAGTTGAATACAATAACACAGAGATATAGAGAACAACAACATATATCCAGTGAACAATAAATTCTATTGAATAAATGAAATAGGTTGAAACTGTAAAACTACAGAACTGAAAACAACTTGTTCGAATGGTGGTAGCTATCTCTGAGAAGATATGTGGCTGCTACGCACATCTGTCTGAGAAGAATGATTACAATGAGGCTCCAAAGGCTCTTTTAACATTACTCATGAATGCCAAAACCTTAGACATCCAAAAACCTAACCCTAGGAGATGAAATTACAAAAGTTATGTGGGCCCCGATGGGTAAGTTGGTACCTCAACTTCTCAGGGTCGTAACTTTTGCATATGACCTCCATTTTAAAAACGTGATAGCCTATTGGAAAGGTCTTCTCGAGAACTACACATTATGCCATTGAACTCTGAGTCCATCAATAGTTTGACTGTGGAAAGCCAAAAAAACATTGTTCAGGGCCCCAAAACAACCCTGGAAGTACAAAAAGATGTGTTGACATGAGAACTTCTAAAATAATCCAGTTGGATTAGGTGGGCAACCACCAGTCTCCACCTGAAAGATGTGTAGGGATTCAGACAACCTCGGAAGTGTAGAACCCACAATTACAAAGAAGTATAGAAGAACGTGTTGAACTAAAAAATGTTAAGAGGAGCTAATTGGAATAGGTGGGTGGCCACCAATATCCACCTCGATCAGATTCACCCCCCCCTCTCAGTGTTAGTGTGTGTTTCAACACCTTATAAATTGCTCTTGTAAGTTTAATCCAAAAATACCAAGCATGGCTAGCCACTGGCCCCCCAATACAATATCTACTCCTCCAATTTGCATAACATACATACGATATTTTAATTTGTAGTCACTCATGGATGTTTCTACCTTGAGGCATTTCCCATCACATGACGTTGTCCTATTTTCCAGGATGGAGACTTGAAATTCATAGGTAGGATGAATGAATATGTTTAATTTCCTTTTTATATTTGTATCTATAAAGTTATGTGAACTGCCACTTTCGATGAACACTGTTATTTAGTTTTCTTAACATATCCATAAACTTTCATAGTTTGGGGCTGAGAAATACCCATCATTGCAACAACATAGAGTGTCGAATTTGTGTTTTGATTCCCTACCTCATGGAGATTTCGTGAGTCTTCATTATTTGTTTCTTCATTGGATGAAGATATGTTCCCTGCTTCTTCATCCTTTTCGTTGTCACTCTTTTCTATTTTGCAATGAAAAAACTTTGTCTTTTCACTTATGGCCTGGTTTGCAATTAGGTGTGTTACATTTAAAACATTGGTCCTTAACCTTATCTTGTCTCATGTTTGGTGGTGGTGTCCATTTGTGAGGGGGAATGTATTTGGAGCCAGAGTCTTTGAGTGAGCACCATGCTATCTTTTGATATACTTTAAATTTCCTTTTAACAATTTTATCTTTCTAACGAGCTTGCTCGATATTTTTAATGTCAAGTAGTTTGAGCTCATTTCATATATTTTCCTTCAATCCTAATAAGGTTATTTGCAGTAGCCAATCTTCTAATATATCAGGTACACGAGTGGCTAACATATGTAAATCCAAAAACAATTCTTCCACTATACTAGACTATTGTAATCCGATGAGTTTAGAAAAAACCCATTTTTATTCCGTGTCGAGAAAACGTAGGAAGAAGTTCTTTTTGAATATAACCCAATCTCTTGCTAGAGATTTGGATTTTTCTCTCCACCATAAGAACCATTCATATGCAAAGTCCTTCAGATGTATAGATGAGACATTTATTTTTTCTTCATCCTCGGAAATCTGGTAATACCTGAAGTACTGCTCAATTTTATTTACCCACCTTGTTGCTTCTCTTGCATCCGATACATCGAATTCTGGAACAATAATCTTCTCCTTGGGCATGTCATTATTAGACGTCCCCATGTTAGGCGAGTAATGTGATTTGTGAGGGCCCCACTGCGAAGTTGAGTTACCTGAGTTTCTACTCTCGTTTGTGATTGATTCAAGCTCTAATCTCATGTCATTGTAGTTTTTGTTGCGTTCCGCTAGTTCTTCATTTAGTTTGCTAATTTTGGCATCGAACGAAGTACTTACTCAATTTATAAGGCCTTAAAAAAAATATTTATAGTTTTCGCTTAGCTCCATCATGGGGGAATTGTTGTCGTCTGTCTTTTTCTCTGCTTCTCCCAACTTTCTCCTCGTGTTTCTCATATTGAGGTTGATGTATTAAGTATCTATTATATGTAATATTTTAATATCTATTGAATATTTTAATATTAAATATAAGGTATAGTATCAACTAGAAAGAAAATCGTGGAGGAGGGATAATTAAGGTTCTAGGGTTTGGACGAAGTGAATGGATGAGTGGAGAATGAGGAAGTCGAAAGAGGGGAGAAATGGATGGACGAATGGAGTAACCCAAAAAGTTTGAGGAGGAATGAAGGAGGCAGATGTGAGGGTTTCAAATGTATGGGTCGTGAGCAATTGGACGCTGCAGGAAAAATGGTATGGGTGAATGGTATGTGGAAGAAAAGGAAAAGGAATGAAAATGGTAGGCGAAGAGGAAAAGGGAGAATGGCAGGGGAAGAGGGGAAGGGAAGAAATATTGGAAAATGAAGGCGAATGACATGAGAAGAGGGGAAGGGCGAATGGTGGAGGATGAAGAGATCGAGGGAGAATGGGAGAATAAGGATACCTCAAGTGGAGTAGAATGGTGGAAGAGATAGGAGGGGGGGCAATGGAGGTTGCAGGTTTATGCGTGGGAGAGGGAGTCTATGGGAGTGGGAGAGGGGCGAATGGTGGTCGCGGTTTTGGAGGATGCAAGGAAAATGAAAGTGTTGATACCAACTGGAACGATGGAATCCAAATGCAACAATAAATGTATTTACTAACATATAATATTCTCTATTCGATGATAAATTTTAGTGTACAAAATGTGGATATATACACATAATTGGGTAAAGTCATGTCTCTTTATGCAAAATAGTGCGACTTTACGTTTTAATTAGTTTAAAATGTAATATATAAAAAATATATATTACAATAAATGCACAAATTGAGTTGAATAACAATTCATGGAATATTTTGAGATGTTTTGTAGGTAATAAGAAAAAATATTGGAATAATTTTTTGGAACAAGTTGAACTTACTTACAACAGTACAATGAGCATGTAAATAATATTAACATCATTTTGAATTTTTTTTGGAAGCAATATGAAGAGAGTCATATATGTTTTTTATTTTCCCATTAATTGTAAAAAAGGGATCATATAAAAGATTTTGTGGAATGAATGATAGAAATTCATATGCATGTTCAAAGAGAATTTGAGAGAGAGTAGTGTAAGACATAAGGATAAGACTGAAGTAATTTAAGTATGGTTATTTAGTGATGGTACACTTGAGTAAAAAGAATTTTCTTAAATATACGTTTAGAAAATTAAATGTGAATAAGATTAGACCTTAGAGAAATAAAAAGGATGTTCAGGTATAATCCATGTGGAGTTGCTAGTTGTTTAAGATATTCCACCCATAATCCAAATTATGTGGAGTTGCCATGGTTTTATGATGTTGAAGAAGATGAGAAGGAGAATATATTAAGTTCTAGTTTCAATGAAATAGATGTTGAATAAGGAGAAACCAAAGATATAGAAGGTTTTGGAAGAGAAGGTATTCAAGATAGGAGAGAAGTATGAAAATATCGTAACACGAGTATTATAGTTTATGCAAAGGTAAAGAAGTGATGGAGTAGATAAGAGGTAGTTTTCACATGAAGGTGAAAATATTTTCTTCAAAGGTGATTTTGATGTAAAAAATTCTATATTTGTATCCATATGAAGATACATAGAGGATAAGAGTGTATAGAATAAATTATAGGATTGGAATGTTGGAAATATTTTTATCTTTGATTTCAAAGACAAGGGGAGACTACAGATGTCCAAAATAAATATTGCAAGATGGAAATTATTATAAATGTTGTTTTTGGATTTTTGATGTTGAGTTTGGATACCCTATCTTTGAAGTAATTTTTACTATAAATACCTAGATAAAATGAGAGCATAGGTTATATGGTTGGAAATATTATTCTTATACCTTTCAAATGGTATATAACACTCCCTCTAACTCCTTAGGAATGATGAGATATGATTTTTTCTATCAGACAACCCAACCATAAACTTCAGGTCGACCCAACTAGTCTTTAATGGTCATCCCTAAAAGTGAGCATAGAAACACTATAAATACAATATAGATGTATGCATTTGAAAATCATCCAAGGAAGAATATTAAGTCTGAGGTGAACAAGAGAGTATGGAGAGTATTCTTGGGGTTTAAAGGTGTGCAAAATAAGTTTTCTTGGAGTTTTAAGGATGTGTTATGAAGGACTAAGGTCTATGATGGTACAAAGTGAGTTGTTTTGAGGTTATGATGCTACATAGTGGGATTATATTATGGGAATGATTCTATTAGGTTCGTTAGAACATGAATGCTAAATTTGACTAGGGTTTGAATCTATGTCTGGGGTATGAAGCAACGAGAGGCGCTGGAGCATGAAAGTTAAGGGTATAATGATGCTATAAAATACATGAAGTATGAAGCATGTAGGTGAATTCAAAAGTACTATGTATATGAATATCTAATATTTGTGTCTATATAGGTCTTATTGCTCAACTGCGAAGATTGGTGTGTCGAGTAGGTTGGTGCCTACACAATATGTTGTTGAGTTGGTGCTCAGCTCAGGAGATTAATGTCTCGAGTAGGTTGGTGTCTATATAATAGTTTGATGAGTTGGTGCCGAACTAAGGATATTGGTGTTTCCAGTAGGTTGGTTCCTATAAGCTTTGTAATAGTAGGTTGTTGCCTACAAACATTTATAAAGATAAGTTTTTGTGGTTTTCTCTTGCAAGAGTTTCCAAGTTAAACTATGTGTACTATGATTTGAGTTTACATGCATTTACTATTTTAAAGTTAATGTAATATACTAGATATAAAAAGTATGCAGAATAGAAATAAAATGCTAGAAATGGCAGAATAACAACAATATAACCAGAACAATCACCACAATAACACTGAAATGATATAAGAATAACAACAAAAATAATACTTTGATTCTGAGAGAAATGTTCACGGGCCTCTTCGAGGGGGCAACCTCCAGTCGAGCAGAGCTCTATTACAATAATATCCAAGCTAGGGTTCTCATACACTCGACTCCTCTTTATGTTAAATATGTCTATCAAAAGATGCATCTAGAGGAAGATCCTTCTAGAAGCGGAAGCTTCGATTAGGTTTTCCTACATTCGGATTATTCTATTTTATTGCAAGGCCTTATTAATATTGACCTTTATTACATCCGAATATATTGTTCTACCTATGTGCGGGTTAGGACCCTAACATGTCCTCCCCCTTAAAAAAAACCTTGTCCTTAAGGCTTGAGATGTGGAAATTGCTGCAGAATGGTAGCTAGCTCTCAAGTGGCATTTGCTGGAGTTATATCTTTACACTGGACTAACACTTCCTTGATGGTTATCTGACGCATGCGACGCTCACGTTGGTCCAAAACTACTTGTGGTTGTAGCCAAATGGATTCTTCTTCGTCCAACTCGAGAATGTTGGTTTGAATTTGACACTTAGTTCCAATCACCTTCTTTAAGCATGAAACATGAAAAATAAGATGTAGCTTAGAATGAATGGGCAAAGCTAACTGCTAGGCCACCTGTCTCACACGCTTGAGAACTGTGTAAGGACCATAAAATTTGGGAGCTAGCTTTTGACAATGCTGGGCCTTGAGGGAATTTTTCTTGAAAGGTTGCAGTGGAAGAAACACCTGATTCCCTTCTGCAAATTAACGTTCATAGCGACATTGATCTGCTTGTTGCTTCATGCGATTCTGTGCCATGACCAAATTCTCTTTGAGGGTACAAAGAATATCCTCTCGAACTGTAAGTGTTTGGTCAACCGCCTGGACCTTCGAGACACCAGGTAAGTATGAGAGAAATGAAGGTGGATTTTGTCCATATACTGCTTCAAAAGGAGTCACGCATGTAGCTATATGGTATGAAGTGTTGTACTACCATTCAGCGAGGGGTAACCATTGAGCCCACTGATTTTTCTTTTTCGAGGCAAAACACCTCAAATATGTTTCCAAACACTTGTTGACAACTTCTGTTTGACCATCAGTCTGGGGATGATAAGTTGTGCTGAGATGCAATTGGGTGCCTTATAGCTTGAGCAGTTCTTGCCAAAAATTGCTGGTGAAAGTTGGGCCGCGATAAAGAACAATAGAATGTGGCATGCCATGAAGCTTGAAGACCTGATCCATGAAAATTTGGGCCACCATGGATGTTGTAAATGGGTGTTGAAAAGCACAGAAATGAGCATACTTGGAAAGACGATCAACAACCACCATGATGACTAATTTATTTCCCGATTTGGGTAAGCCTGTAATAAAATCCATAGAGATATCCCTCCAAATAGCAGGTGGAATCAAAAGCGGTTGTAGTGTGCCCAGAGATTTGACTGTTTCTCCCTTGTTGTGTTGACACACATCACATTCAACGACAAAATTACGAATGTCTTGTTTCATACCATCCCAGAAAAAAAGAACGTTTGTCCCTGTCATAGGTCTTGGTAAACCCAGAGTGCCTAGCTATGGGTGTAGCATGAATCTCAGAAAGTACCATGGATTTAAGTTTTGATTGTTTACTTAAATACAAACGACCTTTGTATCGAAGCTCATCATGGAGCCAAGAGTACCTTGGGGAAGCTGGAGCATTGGACTGCAATTGTTGGATTAGATGCAAACTTTTGGGATCGTGTAGCCATTCCTGGTGAACTACTTGGAGCCAATCTGGTACAATGAAGGAAAGAGAAAAAAAGGATCTGTC
>SNQJ01S0089489.1:35782-48758 GCA_010110895.2 Picea sitchensis
TACACAGGTGTTGTCTAATGCGCTACCACTCGAAGGGGTACCAACAAGGGTTACAAGGGTGGCCAACAGATGTGCGCTTAAGTACCACTTGTATTTCTTGCGTGTATGAATCCCTCAACCACGGGTTTATGCACGTAACAACAGATCTTAGTGGCTTCAAGACGCTAGAATACGTCTCTACCCTGAAAAAAAAATTAACCCACAATTTCTACCGAGGAAAGTGCTCTGATACCACTTGTAATATACCAGATATAAAATGTATGCATAACAGAAATAAAATGCTAAAAATGGCAGAATAACAACAATATAACTAGAACAATCACCACAATAACATTGAAATGATATAAGAATAACAACAAAAATAACACTTTGATTCTGAGAGCAATGTTCACGGGCTTCTTCGAGGGGGCAACCTCCAGTCGAGCAAAGCTCTATTACAACAATATCCAAGCTAGGGTTCTCATACCCTCAACTCCTATTTATACTAAATATGTCTATCAAAAGAAGCATCTAGAGGAAGATCCTTCTAGAAGCGGAAGCGCTTCTATTAGGTCTTCTTACATTCGACTTATTCTATTTTATTGCAAGGCCTTATTAATATTGACCTTTATGACATCCAAATATATTGTTCCACCTATGTGCGGGTTAGGACCCTAACAGTTAATGAATGTTTGATGAATTCAATTTTAAAGTAAAAATTATCTTATATCGATTCATCCCCCCCTTCCCCTCTCAGTATAAGAAGAAATTCAACAATTGGTATCAGAGTGGGTTCCTTCAAAAACAGTTTAACCATTGGAATGAAGATTTCAAGCAAATATGGATTGTGAGGAACGTCTCCCTACAAACATACATCCTTTGTTCGGTGGAACAAACTATGCATCATCGACTATAAGAATGAAGACATATAAAACCTCTATTTCTATCTATAAGAACCAAAATAGAGGTTCTTATAAAACCTGAAAGAATGATTACGTGAGCAACAAAACCAGAATTTCTCATGGGTTTGCTGATAGAAACTACAATTCATTTTCTCCCCTACTTGATTACAATGTTGAATGTTATAAGTGCAATAACTATGGGAACATGTAATCTCCCCAACTATGATAGATGGAGATTTTATGCTTCTTCCCAAAAATATTGTTTCTTCTTAAGCGAATGTGTTGTTAAATTATTATAAAAGAGTTACTCAATGAGAAATATTATCAAACAGATAGTAAGCATCTGTTACACAATATTAGAGAAGATAACCATGGCAAGTTATTATGGGTGGAAGTTCCTAGAATCAGTACAATGATAACTAATGGTTGTAATAACAATTGTAGAATACTATTAACCACAAAAACTAATGGTTTCCAGGTAGCATCAAAATCTACTATAGAAAGACATAGAACAACCTAGAATGATGCCAATTTGTGAAGCCCAAGGCTCTCCAAGCCCTCTACTGCTATGCTCTAGTGAATTCCGCTCTGTAGGAGGCCCTATGAAATATTCATAAAACATTCATAGTCACGATCTCCTGCAAACCCCCAATCTACAGGAGTCCTCGCGGGACGCCCGTGGGGTGTTACACGGGGCTTCACAAGACGACCCTTAATCAACCCGCGAGGATACCTTCTACTACGGCTGCACGAAACCCTCTGACACCTGCAAATCTGGAGAATGGAATCTTCTTGAAACTTACCACAAATGCCTCATGCCAATTGATATACCTTGATATCTCTTCGGAATAGAATCAATCACCACAAGGAACTCAAAGAGGACTTCAAATGAAGTCTTGTCTTTGTCTAGATAGGGTGGACATTGCACCACCAAAACTAAACATGCAATGGAGGGGGTTTTCCCAAAACCCCAACGAAAACATTCGCTATAAGAGAACTTAATAAGATATCAAATCATAATGACAAGGGGAAGGGTTGCACCTCTATTTATCCTTCCTTTGGACCTTCTATATCGTTCCCCCATTTTGACCAAATCAAATATTTTTCCTCCAACTCCATTTAAATATAATTATTTATTTTATTTAATGTCACTTTCAGGGTATGTCCATCTTTTAACCTAGTGACACCTCATTGACTCCCATTTTCCTTGTTGACTATAGCCTAGAGTCGTATAGGTTATTGAGTCACCCCCCCATCACAGTCAATTGGAAGAGTACATTACAATCCTCCCTTTCTGAGATTGCTTGTCCTCATGCAATTCCAGATCAAGGTGTTGTAAGATATGCTCGCCTTCCTTGGTAACATCTTCTGTGGGAAATCCTCTCCATACAACCAAATACTCTCGAATGAACCTACTCCTAAGTTTCTATTCCCTGACATCAACTATCCTCTTTGGGGATAGAACCAACTGGCCTTCCTCATCTAATGGAGGAAGATCTGTCGAGGCGGTGACCTGGTGTCTCAATGCCTTCATGACGTAGGACACATGGAAGGTATTGTCGATCATGCTTCCCTCTGGTAGCTCCAACTCATATGCTACTTTCCAAACTCTCATGATCACCCTGCAGGGCCTGTAAAAGTGAGGCTTAAGCTTCTCCGCACCACTCATCTTTAGCGACGAATGTTTGTATGGATGTAATTTGAAAAAGACGAGATCTCCAACCTCAAATCTATGTTCTACCCTGTGTCTTTTTGCATACATTTTATGTTGATCCTCAGCATCCTGCATATTTTCCTTTAGGACTCTTAAGATGTCCTAACTTTCCTATAACCAGTCATTCACCTTAGGAGATCTTCTCTCTCCAAATGCCAAATCCTAAAAAGATGGAGCAACATATCCATACAATTCCTTGAATGGGTTCATCTTGATGGACATGTGATGAGTGGCATTGTAGAAATGCTCACCAAGATGCAAACATTTTATCCATGCCCGTTGATGCCCTAACACATAGTTCCTAAGGAACCCCTTGATCCATTTGTTGACTATCTGGTTCTGTTCGTCTGTCTGGGGATGATAGCTAGTGCTAGGTGTCAACTCTGTCTCAAATAACCTGAACAAATATTTCCAAAATGCACTGAGAAACCTGTTATCCTGGTCATTGACTATGTTCCTTGGAAGGAAATAGAGCTTGAACACCTACCTAAAGAATAGATCTTCTACTTGAGGATAGATCTGCTACCTGAGATGCACATATTTTTTCAACCTGTCCACTACCACATAAATACAGTCCCTGCCTTGCACCTTTGGCAATCTTGTGATGAAATCCATGGAGATACTTTCCCATTTCTATTCTGGGATCGGTAAGGGTTGTATCAATCCTACATGATGTGTGAACTATGACCTATTCCATTGGAAAGTCATGCATTCCCTCACATGACAAAGTACATCCCCTTTGAGACCCTTCCCTGAGAATCTCTCCCTAACTTGCCTATAGGTTTTTAGATACCCCTGGCGCCCTGCTAGTGGTGCATTGTGTGTTTCCCTCAAAAACGTATCCTTGAGTGTGGACTCAAGGAAGAGATAGATCTTGTCCTTGTAGTAGATGATTTCATCTACTACCCTGTACTTGTCATCTTGGATACTTCCCTTCATTAACTCACAAGTGAAGGTATTCTTAGAGTATTCCACCAAGAGAATGGACTTCCATTCTACTGAGATCGCGTCATAGAGAAGGACGTAGGTCTTCTAGATAAGGTGTCAACAACTATATTATTTTTCCCCTTAAAATATTCAATATCGAAGTCATATACCTGTACCTTGCTCACCCATTTATGTTGTCTCTCATTCAAGTCTCACTGCTCCAAGAAATATCTCAAGCTGTTGTGGTCAGTTCGAACCATGAAGTTCCCTCCTACCAAGTACTGTCTGAATTTGGCCAATGCATGCATGATGGATAACATTTCTTTATCATAGATCAGGTAGAGCCTCTCAGGCTCCCTTAGCTTCCTTCTCTTGAAATCTATTAGATGTCCATTCTACTTCAATACTGCCCCTATCCCTTCATCAAATTCTTCACACTCCAGGACAAAAGGATGTGTAAAATCTGGAAGTGTCAATACTGGGAAAGTACTCATGACCATCTTCATTCTATCGAATTCCACCCATGCATCCTATGACCATCGAAATGTCCCCTTCTTGGTGAGGTTCGTTAATGGCACCGCCAATTATGCAAATCCTTTCACAAAGTGCTTGTAATAGTTGTTGATTTTTTTTGTAGCAGTGGGAGGTATTCCCTCCTACACAATTTTTCTTAGAGAAGAAGAAGATTCTATAAGTCAAAGGTATTCCATAGAACAATTGAAGAACACCCCAGAAGAGAAGTCGACCCACATGAAAATAATAAAGAATAAATATACTTTCCAACTTTCCAGGAAGAGAATTTGTCCCACAAGAAAATAATAAAGTGGAAATATAATTTCTAGGAAGAGAAGTCGGCCCATAGAAATAATAAAGTAAATATGAATACCAAGAATAAAAAGTTAGCCCCGGGAAGGCGTTGATATTAGTATAAATACAAGGTTGGATAATTTCATTTGTATAGTCAGACAATTCTCCTTCTATAGTGTGCACTAGGCAACTAGCTGTTGTAGTTGTGGTAGTTTCACTATTTTTGTGTTCTAGTTCTCTTGGAGGGTGCACCCCACTTGGGGAAGGATATTATTGGTGGCTCTTGGTGGTCTATCTTATCCGCTACCTCTGGAGGAGTTGCACTAAGTTTTTGTGGTGTCTCCCAGTTGCTTCATACTAGTTGTTAGTTGCAGTTGCAGTTACAATTGCAGTTGCAGTTACCAGTTGTGCCATTTCTGTGGTGCACTATCTTTCTCTAGTGATGCACCTATCTTGTACCAGTTATGTAGTGACTTAGTTGTCTACCCTCTCTAGGGTTTGACAAGAAGAAGAAGGGTTTCTTCATTGTTGGTTTTCTCTTGTGAATAGAGCTTGTTCATGGTTGTATTGGAATATTAGAAAGATTCTCTCTAAGAAAACTTGGTTGGGTTTTTCCCAGGATAAATATTTGTGTCTTCTTGTGCTTGTTTATCTGCTACATATATATTTCAATATATGCTTATTGAATTTCAAAAGAAGATACAAATGCTATGGCAAATCTAATGTTAAAAAAACTAATGAAAATCTAACATGGAATCAGAGTGGGTTGCCTTTAGAATAATCTAACCACTTGAAGGAAGATCGTGATATTTGCCACATTGTTTCAATTTTCCGCTACATAGTGTTTTATTTTGTCAAGATCATTGATCACTTATTATAAATTCGATTAGGACAAATTTTAGCATAGATCAACTCGCCTTTCCCTAACACACTTGCTGCATCTCTCAGATTGACTTTTCGACAAAGTTGAACTTTTTAGGGTTTTAGGCTTGTTGACATTTTCCTGGACATTGAACCTTCTAATTCATATTTCTAAATTTTTCTTGTTGATGTAATGTTTCAGATTAGAAGACAAAGCTGGATGGTGCACTTATATATAAAATGAGGGAGTTTGCAAGATATGTACATTTGGAAAGAGGACATTTATCCAAGCTGACAATAGATCCAAAAGGATTTTAGATCTAGTGCACTTAGAGGAAACCGAAGAGTTGGAGGAAGCAATGACGATGTATTCTACAATATATAACAACTCAAATGGGACAACAATATCTAGACTCCGAGTTTGCATTTCAGGTTTGATATTTTATTATTGCAACTTAAGGAGTGATGTAACTAGAACAATGGTCTTTAGAAGACTGTTACTGCTGAGTACTATTTCTAACAAATGTTTAGTAACAATTGAATATTGTTGGTACGATTATCATTCTACTCATTGTTCATTATTAATAATGCACTTATTTACAAGATGAATTGATCTTATCTAGGAGATGTTCTTGGTTGTTGACCTTGTCCCAAGAAGGTTATCTTGTAAATTCCATAGAAGTTACCATGGAGGTTACCATGGAGATGTGGTTGTTCTTGCTTCTTTCTCTGGGTAGGTTACTATGGAGGAATGGTTGATCACAACACTGGAAGAGTGTTGAAGAGTGTTGCTATTATTATTTTTATTATATTTTGTTTTGGATTTTTTCGCAGGCATGTCATAGGTGATATCTCTGAGAAGGATCTACTGTGATGATTGTTCATGTTCTTGTTTTTATTATTGTTCTTATCATACAAATGTTGTTCTTGTATGTTATTTCCCCTTGTTGTTACTCTTGTTCTGGGAAGGTCACAAGTGATAGCTCTGAGAGGGAGCTATAATGACGGTTGCAGGAGGCAACCGATTAGATGGTCTCTAGCTGAGACATGGATCAGACTATCCAGACATAGAGTTGTGTACATGACCGTACACATCCATGTAACGAAGATAAAGAGGACGAAGTCAAAACCTTCTGGAAAGAAGGGTACTTTTGCGAGATATAGAGTATCTCATATGGAGATTGATTTTGAGGAGTAGAAGGATCCAAAGGATGACCATACAAATCCCTCTATTTCATTTGATCACCCTTCATATCGTCAGGAAGAGTCAGTAGATCCAGAAGGGCATATCCAAAAATGTTGTACTGACCAGGAAGAGACCATCATGGTCCTATGATACTTTGCTAGATGCAAAGGGCATGTAGTTATATGGAATTGATGATCCATACCATGAGGAGGAGAAGATTGCTCCACCAGTGGTGAGGCAGGTGGCCCCACAAAATACCAGCTCAAAAGGAGCTAAATTTCAAAAGGAGTTAGCCCTCGGGATCTAGTAGGGAGGATAAACCTCCCAGTACAGTTCATATGAGATCATAATTCAGAGGAAGTCAAGATATGTAGAGGGAGAAGATGGCTCCAAGATTATATAGACTCAGAGAGAGTCAAATCCTAGAGGGAGCATGCAGACTTAGAGTGAGCCTGATCTCAGAGAGATTCAATTCGAATCAGAGGGAGTGGACCATGAGAAGACCTTTTCTCCAAGCACCCGGTACACTTCCACCAGGACCATTACTTGCTAGAAAGCAGTAATGATGGACTCTACTCCAGAAGAACATATCCCAGAAGATCAGAATGAGACAGTAGAGCAAGAGATACCTGTAGATCCACCCAGAGAAATTACAGTTACCGGGAAGAGACTAGCATGGCTTCACAACAATTTGCAAAAAGATGAGGGACATGCAACTCCCAAAGGATCTTTTAGAGAGAGAAAGAGACCACACAAATTTTCTATCTATGTGGCGCTGATGAGTAAAATCATTGATTTAGAACCTTCCACTTTTGAGGAAGCTGCTAAATAGAAAGTGTGGAAGGATGCCATGATGGAAGAATACCAATCCATCATGAAGAATGATGTGTGGGAAGTAGTTCTGAGACCAGAAGGGAAGTCAATAGTGACTTCCAAGTGGATCTACAAGATCAAACATGTTGCATATGGAAGCATAGAGAAGTACAAAGTGATATTTGTGGCTAGAGTATTCTCCCAGAAAGAGGGAGAATATTATGACGAGAAACTTGCTCCAGTAGCCAGAAGAAATGTACATAGAGCATCCACAAGATACATGCGAAGGAGTCTCATGTCTAAAAATTGAAGAAATATTTGTACAGGCTTAAGAAAGCACCTAGTGCATGTTATGCTAGAATAAACAATTATCTGATGAGCTTGGGGTTTACCAAGAGTGATGCAGATTCCAACCTGTACTACAAGGTTGAAGATGGTTTCCCATTGATTTTGGTCCTATATGTGGATGACTAGTTCCTTACATGGGATGAGAAGCTCATAGATGGGTGAAAAAGGGATCTCACTTCAGAGTTTGAAATGAAGGATCTAGGTCTGATGCATTATTTCTTGGGATTAGAGGTGTGGTAGAGGCCATATGAGATTTTCCTTAGCCAAGGAAAATATGCAGTTGAGATACTATAGAGATTCATGATGATGGATTGCAAGTCCATGGCCACACCTATGGTTATGAATCTAAAGCTCTTGAGTGATTCATATTCAGATTTGGTTGATCCCACGATGTATAGACAATTGATCGTATCATTGATGTACCTAGTTAACACTAGGATGGACATATCATTTGCAGTGAACACCTTGAGTCAATACATGGTTGAGCCTAGACATGTACATTGGATAGTAGCAAAGCATGTGTTGAGGTACCTACATGGTGTGGTTGGATATGGACTCAAATATGTCTCGGACGGTGTAATAAAGATGCGAGGTTATACATACTTTGACTGGGCGGAGAGTGCAGTGGACGGGAAAAGCACATCAGGATGTTGCTTCAGTTTGGGATTAGGTATGATCTCATGGTTAAGCAAAAAATATACGTCAGTGGCACTCAATACAATGGAGGAAGAGTATATTGCAATAAGTGTTGCAAGCCGTGAAGCAGTTTGGCTTTGGAAGTTGCTTGCAGGGTTATTTGATCTAGACTTGGAACCAACTTTGATATACTGTGATAATAAAATTTGTGTGAAGCTTTCATAGAATCCAGTCTTTCATGACAAGTCAAATCATATAGAGATAAAATACATTAACATCTGAGACATGGTGCAGAAAGGAGCAGTGGAGCTCTGGTGCATATCCATAGATTATAATATAGTGGAAATTCTCACCAAGCCTTTGTCTAGAGTGAAGTATGAGCAATTCAGAGACAAGATTGGTGTGATGCAAAATTGCCACCCTTATCGAGAGGCAGGTGTGATGTTTCTCCTCCAATGGGCTTCCCTTTGGCCAAGGGTTTCCTAGATTATTCATGTGAAGTGACTAAGGGAGTAATGTGTAGCCTGGTACAAGTCTTTCCTATGCCATGTGAGGTGGCTAGGTGTGAATGGGACTTGTAGCATGGTCTTGGGATCATGGCATGGCCTTGGGGATATGGTAGTAGTCTTTCCTAGTCGATGGGTGTGAATACGACTACTAGGAGAGGAGAAACATCATAATGTAGTCATGGAGACTACTGGACAACATGGTAGTAGCTTTATGCTACTAGTTGATTGTTGCGTAGTCGTGGAGACTACTGGATAACATGGTAGTAGCTTTGTGCTACTAGTTGATTGTTGTGTAGTCGTGGAGACTACTGGATATCATGGTAGTAGCTTTGTGCTACTATTTGATTGTTGCGTAGTTGTGGAGACTATTGGATAGTATGGTAGTAGCTTTGTGCAACTAGTTGATTGTTGCGTAGTCATGGAGACCACTGGATTGCATGGTAGTAAGTTGTGTGCTACTAGTTGATTGCAACATAGTCATGAGACTATGGCGGTAATTTTCTATTACTGGATGGCATGGTAGTAGCCTTGGGGCTACTAGTTGATTGCAACATAGTCATGAGGCTATGATGGTAGTTTTGTACTACTGGAAGGCATGGTAGTATCTTTGGGTACTAGATGATTGCAACATAGTCATAAGAATATGATGGTAGTCTTGGGACTACTAGAAGAAAACATCTTGAAATAATACCTCCCTGGCTAAGAGGGAGTGTTGATGTTTCTGGTAGTAGCGGAAGGTATTTCCTCCTGGAAAAATTTTCTTAGAAAAGAAGAAGATTCCATAAGTCAAAGGAAGACCATTGAATAGTTGAAGAACACATCAGAAGAGAAGTTGGCCCACAGAAAAATAATAAAGAAGAAATATACTTTCCAGGAAGAGAAGTCGACCCACAAGAAAATAATAAAGTGGAAATATAATTTCCAGGAAGAGAAGTCGACTCTCAGAAATAATAAAGTAAATATGAAAACCCAAAATAAGAAGATGGCCCCAAACATGAACCTAGATTTGTATAAATATAGGGCTGGATCATTTCATTTGTACAATCAAATAATTCTCCTTCTGCAGTGCGCACTAGGCAACTAGCAACTATAGTTGTGACAATTTCACTATTTTTGGGTTTTGGTTCTCTGGGAGAGTGCACCCCACTTGGGGAAGGATATTGTTGGTGGCTCTTGGTGGTCTATCTTGTGCACTACCTATGGAAGAGTTGTGCTAAGTTTGTGTGGTGCCGCCCAATTTCTTCGTGCCAGTTGTTAGTTGCAATTGTAGTTGCAGTTGCAGTTATAGTTGCAGTTACAATTGCAGTTGCAGTTACCAGTTATCAGTTGTGTCAGTTCTGTGGTGTGCTATATTTCTTTAGTGATGTGTCTATCTTATGCTAGTTCTATGGTAACTCAGTTGTCTACCCTCTATAGGGTTTGAAAATAAGAAGATATAAGTATCTATTGATAGGGTTTCTTCATTGTTGGTTTTCTCTAGTGAATAGCGCTTGTTCATGGTTGTATTGAAATATTAGAAAGATTCTCTCTAAGAAAAGTTGATTGGGTTTTTCCTATGATAAATATTTATGTCTTCTTGTGCTTGTTTATCTGCTACTTATATATTTCAATATACGGGTATTGAATTTTAAAAGAAGATAAAAATGCTATGGTAAATCTAATGTTAACAAAACTAATGGAAATCTAACAAGAGGTACATATCCCGAAGAATCCTTGTAGATTTGTGAGTGTCCCGGGGATGGGTCAGTTTAATATGGTATAAATATTCTCCTGATGCACCTTTACTCCCTCAACACTGATCACGTGTCATAAATAGAGGATCTCTGTCAAACCTGTTGATAGTTTGGTTGTCATTGATGTCAACCCTTGAAGAAGGCCCGACGGTGTGGTTTTGGTACCCAGAGTTGATTAAGGAGTATGGATAAGAAGGACAATGTAGTTGTAGGTAATACTATCATATATGGATATTACATGTCATGTCATTTCCGGTGAGATGTGGAACGCCACATGGTTCCTCACAGTTAGGGAGATATGGACTTGTAAAATTGGAAGACCCAAAACGTGGTCAAGAAGCCCCTAGTTGGTTGCAAGTATTAGTTAAAGGGTAAAGTGGTTGCAACAAGAAATCCCTAAAGTAAGGAGAGAGTTTACTATGAAAAAATATATAAACACCTCAAGGAGTCTTTCATAGCGATATTCACACACTTATTCATTGCTTATCTTTCTTGTGATCTAGTGATATTTTTGCTCAGGGTGTAGCATCATTTTCTGAGGTAGCAAAGGGAGGTCGAAGGTGAAAGTTTGAGAGTTGAAGAAAACCCTAGTTTATGAGGTATACATGGGTTGTAGGTCGGAAAAGGAGCATATGTATGCGAGATACAATGGAGAAAAGTGTGCATATACGAGGGAAGTAGAAGAGAAAGTTGCGTACTTGTAAAAAGGCTTGTGAATGGTTGAGTAAATGTTGGTACCATTTCCATGAAGTTTGAAGGAAGGTTAGAGATCAACATCTCAAAGTTTCAGTTCAACTACAAAGGTATTGGTATGGTTGTATACTTTTTTTGATGGTTACTTCTTGTCATGATATGGTGTATGCTTGAGGCATACTTGGTATGGTTGGCTTGGTTGCTTGGTTGAGTGAGGAGAACTCTTATATCTAGTTCAACATATGACATGGTTCTTATAGTTCATATCTTTGAGTTGATTGTATATGATTGAGGCACATTTATGTTGTATGGTGGAATATGCATGAGGGACATGCATTGGTTCTTTGAGATACTTCATTGGTGATATGGTACATATCTGCATATGTTTGATGGTATGGTATATGGTACAAGTTACACATGGTTGATTATCTAGTTCATGATTCACTATTATTTATTGATGTATATTTGGTTCATGATTGATGGATGATATAGTATGTACGTTGGTATACAATTGATGCATGGTATGGTACAAGTGTTTGTTGGTTGATGAACATATACAGGTTGATTAGACAGTGACAGTGACAGAGATAGAGTGACAAAGACAATGGCAGAGTTTTTGATGGTGGAATTTGGTCTACACTTATACTTCAGGGCAACGAGATGGGGCAAGGATAGGTGGTTGTAGCCACCTTTCGGTTGGAGGCGAAGAACTTAGGGAGTTGTAGCTTTCTTCTGGTTGGAGCCATAGAATTCAAGGAATTGTAGCTTCCTTCAGGTTGGAGCATGAGAATAGGGGGTTGGAGCCTCCTTCCAGTTGTAGCTGGAGAATCAGGAAGTTGGTGCTTCCAATGAATGTATTATTTTGATATATAGGAAAATCATTCTGTGGTTTTCTCCCATTTGAGTTTCCATGTAAATTCTGGTGTACTATGTATCTATTGTAATGTGACATTGTTTATAATTATACCACTGATGATATATTAAATGCTAATGATAAAATGATGAATATTGTTGAAGAACATATTGTGGTTAAAAGTACTATAATTGCTCATTACTGATTCACCCCCCTTCTTAATAATGCAACAATTGGTATCACTGGAAGGAGATCATGAATAATGATAGAATTAGGGTACCATAGTTTGATGGTGAGAAATATGCATTCTGGAGTAGAAGAATGAAAACTTATATATAAGCACAAGGATTCGATTTTTGGTGATCAGTAGTAGATGGATACAAAGCCCCTGTCAGTGCCCCGATAGATAGGGATGGAAATAAACTCGAAGAAAATTATTCAAGGGCCAGAAATGATATCGAGAATGATGTGGCTCAATCCATACATACCAAGATTATGCACCGTGAATCCGTAAAAGAAATGTGGGATAAACTAAAGACTATCTACGAAGGAGATGCGAAAGTTAAGGCAACTAAACTTCATATTTTCAAAGCCAAGTTTGAATAATTGAAGATGGATGAAGATGAAAACATAGCATCCTACTTTCTACGAGTCGAAAAAATAGTAAACAATATAAGAGGCTTGGGAGACGAGATAAAGGAACATGTCATTGTTAAAAAGGAATAAAGATCTCTACCAATGAGATTTGATTCAAAAATTTCAGCTCTAGAAGAAAGAGTGGACCTAGCTACAATGACAATGGATGAATTGCACGAGATACTCACATTGTATGAAATGAGGACATAGAAAGAAAATCTAGTCATGAATGAAGAAACATTCAAGGAATCCAAGAAGATGAAGAAGAAAAATAAACAAAATCCAAAGTCAAATTGTAGCTGCAGTGATGATTCAGAGGAAGATGAAGAGGTGGGTAACTTCATTAGAAGGCTTAAAAAAGGAGATGACAAATACAAAG